>CAVNYN010268974.1:0-54089 GCA_963692815.1 Nyctanthes arbor-tristis
ACTAGTAGTCATATATAACATTTGTGATTCGATCTATATACTATATATAAACTGCATAGTCGCTGCTAAACTACATAGAATATATATATATATATATATAAAACAGAGTTTGTATGGCTCAATTTGATTATCAGACACAATTAGAAATAATTTTCTCCCTCATTGTCTGGCTTTTTTAAAAAACCAACTTGCTAACGTCATTATTCTATTATATTATATTACACTTTTCTTTATTGTTATATTTTTCATTTTAATTATTAATTTAATATTTTTATTTTAGAACTCTATCTACATATTACATTTTAGTTAGATATATCTCATATTTGTCTAATGGATTTCAATTTTACTCTGTCCAATTGTATGATTTGATGATTTTATGTTCTCCTACTATATTATATTTTACTTTCTCAGTATAATATGTCCATGAAATGCATGGGTGTGAAGCATAGTAGTCCTTAAATGCACGAATGTAAAATTAATATAGATTATGCAATTGAGTTTTATTGCATTTAAAGAAATAAGAATAAGAATTAATAAAAAAATTATTGGTTCAATTATTATATTTTTCCTTATTGGCACATTTTTCCTTTTAATCATTTAATTTAATATTTTTATTTTGAGACTCTATCTACATATTACATTTTAGTTAGATATATATCTCACATTTGCTTAATGAGTTTGAATTATATGAAAATAGATAATATATTAATCTTGATTTTAATATTACTTTTCCTTATTATTATACTTTTTCTCTTAATCATTTAATTTAATATTTTATTTTGATATTCTATCTACATATTACATTTTGGTTAGATACATCTTATATTTGCGTAATGGATTTCAATTTTACTTTGTTCGATTGTATGATTTCATCATTTTATGTTCTGCTACTCTATTGTATTTTATTTTGTCAGTATAATATATTCATAAAATACACAGGTGTGAAGTATAGTATGCCCGTGAAATGCACGAATTTGAAACTAATATATATAGATTATGCTATCATGTTTTATTGTCTTTAAAGGAAATAAAAAATAAGAATTAATAAAAAAATTATTGGTTCAATTACTATAATTTTCCTTATTGTTTTACTTTTACTTTTAATGATTTAATTTAATATTTTTATTTTGAGACTATATCTACATATTACATTTTAGTTAGATATATATTATATGTGCCTAATGTATTTGAATTAAATGAAAATAGATAACATATCAATCTAGATTTCAATATTATTATATTTTTCCTTGTTATCCTCTTAATTATTTAATTTAATATTTTTATTTTGAGATTCTACCTATGTATTATACTTTGGTTAGATATATTTCATATTTACCTAATAGATTTCAATTTTACTTTGTTTGATTGTATAATTTCATGATTTTATATTCTCCTACTCTATTGTATTTTACTTTGTTACTATAATATGTTCGTAAAATGTACGGTGTGAAGTATAGTATGTCTATAAATGCACAGGTGTAAAACTAATATAGAATTATGTTATCGGGTTTTATTGTGTTTAAAGGAAATAAAAAATAAGAGTTAATAAAAAATTATTGGTTCAACGAGATGTCAATGGACAAATAATAAGAATTTAAAATTATTTCATCAAAATAAAGAATTGATTGAATGCTACTTGTAGACGTAGGATGTATATTAATTTCATACAGGTTATGTTTTTTAGTTTCTTTATGACATTAAGCATGACAAAGACAATTATATTATATTTTATGTATGAAATTCCTTTAGAGCTCCACCTGTGCGAAATCTAGTTAATAATAGGAATGGGGTGTCTAGCACGATTTTTCCTGCCATTGGTCTAGCGTCGTAAGATTACTGGGGATATCATCACTTGCGTCACATTTTTTTCTTCCCAAAAGGAGTCTTTCATCCGTTTCTCTGTTGATCTTCTATCGCCTTTCCTCTGCGTTTTTTTCTCCTAAATTTTCTTTCATTTTCCTTTTTTATTCTTCAATTGTTGTTAATATGTGGAAATTATCCTTTATACTTTTTCTTTTATTTTTAAATTTTAGGGTCCCAATCGAAGTCTAGAATTTTGTTGTGTCATTTTTGTTTTGGATTTAAGTTTCTGATTTCAAATTCTTGAGTTGGAGTTTAAGGGTGGTTCCATTGATTTAGTTCTGGCTTTAAAGGATTTGGGAAGTGTTCACCTGCGGATTCACTGCTCAGTCACGCGTTTATTTCATTCCCAATTCCTCTGAATGTGCCTCTTTTTTTTAATTATTATTATTATTATTTTTTTTTTTTTTTGAGATTTCGGTGGCTGCAGATCTTTTTGGACGCTTTGGTGGATGCTCCAGTTGTAGTATCTCCGGCAGCTAATGGAAAAAATTCTGGGGAACAATGCTGTGTTGCTACAGGCACAACAATTGATGGTGTTGATAAATATACAAGATTTGCAAGTCTTCAATTTTAATTCTTTTCTGTTTGCAGGTGGGATGGGGATTAAGGAAACACAACCATACCTCAAACAATATTATGAGCCACTAGAAGCCAATTAATGTATAAGCAATAATTTAGTGAACTCAGTTGAAAATGCGATCCATTCCCCTAAAGTGTTGCGTGTTCCCTGATATTGAAGCAAACATTTTGAATACCTGATGTATTTTCTTTATTTCTCTCAGTCTAATTCCTTTGTTTTCTGCCTGTTTTATGTGATATCATCCAAATTTTTGTATTTCCACATCTATTCTCTTCGGTTCTTGGTTTTTTTTTTTTTTGATATATATGTTAAGGGACCTATGCTTTTTTTTTTGTGCACTGATTTCCACATTTTCAATGACGTCAACAGACAAATGAATAAGATTAATAGTTTAATCAATAAGATTAATAGTTTAAGAGTCTCTTTTATTGGATCAACACTCGGTAATTTTGGTAGTTGTTGAATTTTAGAAATACTGAACTTTGTGTTAAACTGATTTTGGTAGTGTTTACCTTGATGGTTTTTTTTTTTGGTTTACTACTAACTTATTAATCCGTTCTATAATGTATATATTTTTCGCCCGCAAGATCTAAATCAGGCTAGAAAATTTCTAGAAGAAAACGTCTATACGCTCACTCTTCGTCCACTGGCTAAATTTATCATATTATGGGCTTATTGGGTACATATACATCGTTCTCACTTTTCTCTGTAATTGAATTTCCTATAAATTTTTTATACTTTGAGATAATAAATTTGTATTAATGGCATGCATGTTTACAGCTCAATCTAAAGGAGTATAAAGGCATGACTCTCTGTCTTTAACTCTGGAGATGTAACACAGAAAGGGGGAGATCGGAAGAGCACACGTCTAGAATTTCCTGGGGTTTAACTTAAGAAAAGGGGAACGTCAAAGCTAGAATTCTGAGATGGTATCTCAGTTTGAGATGACTGTTTGGACTACATTCATCAGTACAAAAGTTGCCAATTACTCTCTGCAGAAATGATGCACCACTATCTGACATCCAGTGAGAATGAGCTTTCACTTGGGAAAATGAACATGGTCTTGATGCCTTATGACAATGGTGGCTTGCCAATTCTGGTTTTTATGCTGGCTGCTCTCTCGATTTATTAGAAGCAAGTGTTATAAAAAGCTCGCTTAGGTGATGCCTAAGCAATGATTATGCTTGAAGCTTCGGCTTCATCACACCTTGCGCTTTATCACGCATTAATCACGCTTTTATAACACATTGGTGTACCTAGGTGCGCCTAGGCCCAATGCTTGACCTTGATGTTTTTCTACGCCTTACGCTCTTTCAAACCTTGGAAACAATACACCAGGGAAAAGAAAACTTTCGAAATGATAAGCAAGGAATATGGGTGCACAATGGCCTTCCTTTGATCGGGCATTGACATTGGTGTGTAAAATGCTTAGACTTATTCCTAAATATATTGATAGAGTGGGGGCTTGCCGTCTGATTATGAGGATATTTGGACAGCCATTAATACATCCTTATAAACATGTACCTAACAAAAAAATTATAAAAATTATACGTTGCATTGGCAATTGTTATTTGAAGTGTATAGATTTTTACAAAAATAATCACGTGATAAAATTCATAGTACAGATTTATATATGTGAATTGCAAAAAACATTTACTTTTCCTAATGCAAAATCTCATTTTTTGCATAAAGAGTACATAATTAGAGTTTGATTCAATAGCCTCATTTAAGTTTATAAACCAAATAAAATAATTGACACTCACTTCTTGATTCATATTTATTAAATTTACTACTTTCTACTCAGATTGGATTGTGAAATTCTATAACGAACATTAAATTGGGTAATTTATTGTGATTTACATTATTGATAATTTATCATTTCTAAATTGATTATTTTTAATGTATTTTTTATAGATACTATCCACAATTTGTATATGTTACCACTGAAATTTTTCTAGTTTGTTGTTATTCCCGTGCAATGCACAGGTGAAAATTCTAGTAACTTAATATATAAGAATATAAATAACTGATTTGATTGGAAATTATTTTTATAAGGAAAAAAAAATCAAAAACCAAAAATATTCAAGTACTAGATGTCTGGTGCCTTTATGAGCATTCCTATTCCAGATGTACAACACATTCGAATAGGATCTAAGTTTCATACTAAAATTGAGTCAAGTAAAAATTAATACATGCCTTACTTCGCTCTTGAGCTACTATATCTTCTTGACCCCATTTCAATTGAAAGTTGATCTATTCCTTTTGCTCAAACTAGGAAGAATGCATGCTCTATCAAGACCTAAATCTTCTGTAGATTGAGCTTGAAGCACTCCTTTATTGTGGGCTCAACAACCGTCTTAAAGGACATGTGTGGATCTTTTTTTCAACCATCACAATTAAAATTTGAGGCCAGCCCACCTCTGTCATTTTCCTGAAATTGATATATCACACTTTATGTTCATATACTTGCCTTAAGCCCAGGACTTGGGCATATATGCTACTTCTTGAAAGGAGTTGAGTTTGCATCTTAAAACGGCTGATTAGGTGGAGTAACTAAATTTTTTAAAAATCCACTTTTTTCCCTAATCAATCTGAAATTGGTTCGCACTTCTCTTAACATAATTATTTCCATACTAACTCAAGTTAAATTATTAAACCCAATATTGTATTACGTACCTGATTGAACAAAAGCTTTCTTATGATTTAACTAAGAAGTGCTAAACTCAATCTCTACTTTACCATAGTCGATAAGTGAATATCGCAGGGCTCTGAATCTTGAGTTAGTATTGATATATGACAAATACGGGCTTGTTATTAACTAATGATTTCTCAAGAGAATCTGTGGTGGAAAAATAAGGAATTATTACAAGAAAATGTTAAAAATGATTTTTTTTAATAATATGCAGTTGGGAATGAAATGAAATTTTTTATATTACCTAAGTAACTTTTATAGTAAAATCTTGAGATAGAATGATCAGACGTCATACATGTTATAATTATTAGATCTTGTGTAAATAATTTAAAACCATTAATTAAGCAAGAAAAGACTAATAGTTGTAACATGTATGATTCTACACTATATGAGAATATTATGTATATTCGTAGCTTTAAGGCTAAGATAAATTATTAAACTGCATAGTCGCTGCTAAACTAGATATAGAATAATATAATAAGAATTCTACATGTAAAAATATTCAAGCACTAGACGTTTATCGTACCAAATATTTAGTGTTTAAATGTTCCCATTCTACATGTGCAACACATTGGTATAAAATCTAATTAATTTTGGTACTAAAAGCTGAGTCAAGTATAAAGTAACACATGCCTTACTTGGCTGATGAGCCATTCTTGGCTAGGATCCCAACAATTGGCAAAAAGAAAGGAATTATATATCTTAATTTATTCTCATCTTTACCTTCAATGTTCTTTTCACCTTATAAATAGAAACTAGCCAGTTTCCGAGTTGGGTGTCACATACTAGAGTGTTTAGTTTTCTCTTCAAGTTGGAGCCACTAGCTAGCTATTAAAGAATAAACAAGATTCAACGTATGGATCGATTGACCCGCTCCCTCTCCAGCAACAAATTAAGGTTTATTTTTTTGAATATGTACTGTATTATAATAATATTGAAACAAGATGTATGTTCCCCCCACCTTTCAAGTTATTTATTTATTATTATTAGCCTGCATGCTTTCAGTACTCAAAAGGAACGTACATATAGCATATAGCATATGAGATTAAAAATTCAAGCCACTTGAAGAAGCATTTTGGGAGATTATATATACATGCATGCATGCAATAATAATAAGTACACGAACAAGTTAAGATAGTTTTCAAATTGCTTACGGGGTAGCAAGATATAATTAAATGTTCTTCTTTTTATATATATATTTGCAGGCATCTAATGAATAAAGTCCTATATGGTCAAGCTTATCTTGAACAAAAGCAACGTAAGTTTTATTGTTATTGCTCCGATCTTTTCTTTTGTATTCACTATCATATATACTGCTGTTTTAATTAATTATGTGAATGTAATTTAATAATTCTGATAGCAATTATAATGATACGGTGATGATCCTGTCTATTTCAGAGGAAAAAATAAATAAACAGAATTTTCTGTGTATGTTATATCAAGCTGGTATTAGAGATGATTGGAAGTATGTTGAAGATGCCCAGAAGTTGACAAGAGAAGCGTATACAATGCGAATAACAAAAATTGGAGATAGGCTCCTTCACATAGCTGCTGCCAGCAAGCTTGCGGATACTGTTTCCCGCAAGCAAGTCGAGCATATGGATAAAAATGACTTGAAGTTGACTAATGATAATGGTGATACAGCTTTCCATGTAGCAGCGAAATCAGGTCGTGTGGAAATTGTGCAATCAATGTATGCTAAACAAAATGAACTGCCAAGAATGAAGAACAACCGACAAAAGGATCCCTCTTGAAATAGCATTTTTGGCCAAAGAGATAAAAATGATCGAGTATCTTTATCAAATTACCCCACTTCATGATCAGCTGTTCACAGATGATGATCGCTTCAAACTTCTTATGTATGCTATTCATCTAGACATGTTTGGTATGAAATCTCCATGCCCACTACTGACTCATATATTAATTATATACTAAATATGAAATATATATATATATAATAATAATATTTGCATGCATGCAGTTTAATTAATTAATTTTGCTTTTTGACTGTGCAGAATACAGATATCGCACTGGAGATACTTAGCAAAAAAACAAGAGGCATTTTCTTCAGATAATAAGAAATGTGTGCGGGCTCTAAAAGTTTTAGCTCAAAAGCCAATGTCGGTTCGTAGTCAATTGAATAAAGAACCAACCTCACAAAAGCTTGTTAGCACCTTAGCAAGTGTATTCCCTTTTATATCGTGTATGTAAGATATAGATAAATATATAAATTAATTAGCTTAATTAGATACTTGTTGTTAATCTAGCTCATTAATTAAGATATGTACATACAGATTTCAAAAAGGCACGCAAGTCATTCCAAATGCGGAGACGAGCGAGAGATTTGGTAGAGAAGCTGTGGGAAAAAACTCAGATATTACCAGAAGATGAAATTCAAAGCCATATTCAAGGAAATTTCATGTTTCACGATGCTGCTAGAACTGGAAATATTGAATTTCTGAACCTGCTCACTCGAACCTATCTTAATATGCTATGGATACGCGATACTCAAGGGTTGGCTGTTCTTCAAGTTGCTGTTCAGTACCGCCAACATGAAGTCTTTGGTTTCCTCCGCTACATTGGAGCGGTTAAAGATTATATGAATCATTTTGAAGATGATGTGGGTAAAGACATTCTCGACTTGGTTGGAAATAGACCACTTAGAAATATACTCAGCAGTATGGTACCTGGAGCTGCTCTTCAGATGCAGAGAGAGCTTTTTTGGTTTAAGGTCAGACAACCATCCTTGCATGCATATATATTAATAATTCTGGACTGGAAATATTTTTTATTTTATTTTTGTTTTAAGACGTTGGGTAATTAATTATATTTGCATACGTAAGTAGGAGGTAGAGAAAAATTTTCCACTTAGACGACAGGATGATGATGAGGAAAAGCAATTAGGAAGTAGTAAGCCACCAAAGGAGATATTTTTAAAAGAACATGAGGAGTTGCAAAGGGACGGTAAGAAGTGGATGACTAAGACAGCAACCAATTGCATGCTTGTGGCAACCTTAATTGCCACCGCCGCTTTTACTGCAGCCTTCACTATACCAGGTGGCTATGATAAGAAATCAGGCATTCCAATTATATCATTATAAGAAATACTTTCAATTTCTTATATATTAATATTAACTAAAGCATACTTAGAAATAATATATATATATATATATATACATATATTTTTTGTAGACTAATATCGTAGAATAACACAACTATTTGACCCATGGTTAGGAGATCCAAGAACTCTAGTTGCAAGCATGTGCAGGTAATTGCAACGACTTTTAACGCTAGCTGCAAAGTCTGTGGTTATAGAAATGTGATAGGTGTCCGTGCCTTTGTGTCAAAGGAACAAAAAATGATTACAGAGTTAGCATGCATTTTTAGGGAGAGTTTGATGCTAATTAAAAACATGATATGATGCTACCCTTAATTGTAATGAATAATGCTATTTATCAGTCACCAGTCTAATTGTCATTTCCTTATTAATTGTTCAATAAATCAATGCCCCCATGTATATTTATACATCTCCACCCATCCCCTAATGTAGTATGTCAACTCAGTCTTCAGTCTGAATGAATAGCATTACTCAATGTTATCTATTGTTTAGATGATATTCTTTCTCATTGAATGTAATTTTTGAATATTTACCCTTCTAGACCGTGTGTAACAAAAAAAAAATATGATTTAATAGATTATTATTTGTTTCAGTTTTTATTTAGTTAATTAATTAGAAATATTTTTATTTCCCTAATGTAACATCATGATAATAATAATTGTGTCGATTTTATTATTTACTAGTTGTTGGAACGTGCCTTGCACGTTGTATGTTCCCATTGAATATATTTTAAATATGTAATTTTCATTAGAATATTTTATTACAAAAGCATTTCTCTATACATAATAGTTCTTGTCAATGTTATACTTTTTTTACTCTTATCGTCTCATTTGACAAACACTTTTGTTGCATTGAAACTCCGAGTAAAAGCAAAACATATATTTGTCTAATATTTCCATATTTTGAATTTTATATGTCTTCCCTTTTACGAATAGCATTGCATCACTAATCATTTAGATTGTATTACCAAATAATGTGGCTTGGATTTTGTTAACCTACGAAGATATAAAAAGAAATGAGTTAGTATATAAAATAATTGCTAATATAATAATATAGTGATTCAAATATAAACTAAACATATAAAGTATTAAAATAAAAGTATTACATCTTCATCCACTAAAATTAATTTTTGATATTGGATGGGACCTTCTGTATTCGTATAGTTTTTAATTGAACTTTTACAAAGGATAAAAAGTTAATTTAATGCGACATTTTTTATCAAACACACTCAATTCCTTTATTAGCATACAATGCTCTTCTTTTTAAATTGATGTGGACAAAGCTATTTCGCTAGAGAATGGGTTAAAACTAAGATTGGATTAATTAAAAGAAAAGTATAAGTTGGATTTTTGTTTCAATATTCTTGAATTTATTTGGATCTCGATCATCAATTTACAGTGGGTGAAATATGCATGAAGAGATGAAATATGAACATTGATATGGTGGGCAATTACATTACATTAAAATAATTAATTGTAGTATAACCATATGTAAGTTATAAACTTTTAATATTATTAAATTAAATTAAATATAATAATTATTTTATGACATTCATTTGTCTTGATGATGGAATTAAATGAAATCAAATATTCATGTAATGATTAGTATTTTTTTTAAAGTTGTAATAATTAATTTTATAACATTCATGTATGTTATACATATGGCGACATAAATCAATACTAAAACAAAAATACAAAACTAAATCAATATCGTACTAATTTTGTTCATGACTTTTACATATTAAAACATAAATCAACATTCAAATACAAATATATATATATATATATATATCTTTTCATTTCACTAAATTTCCAACCTACAAAATTAGCTTGAATTGAAAGTGTAATATATAAACTCTTCTTTATTATTGATCTCAAGTAGAAAAGGCATACACATTTATAACATCGGTCCGGCTATGAAAACCTCACATCCCCCCTTATGGAGCTCAAACTGCCACGTAACTGCACAACATTGGGTGTTGGGTTCTTAATATGCATTAACTAAAAACGTTACACGATTATTTGTGCTCAAAAATTTTATATATAGGGATTCTTGCACATTTGTTATTCATAATGAATTGGGGAAAAATGCTTATTATCTAGTGGAAGAAAATAATAGACATTGAGTTCGTTTTCTACTTAGAATTTTGAAATAAAGTGCTAGATGGATCTCTAGTTCAATTCACCTTGCATTGGTATTACGCAATATAATTTGATTGGATCAGATAACTTTAGTGATGCTATACTAAAATGAATGAAAAAGATTAGGGACAAAATAGAATAAACTATTTATGTAATAATGTAGTGAATAAATATGGTGAAATAAAGGTAATGGATAGTATAGGAATTAAAGAAAAAGAGTAAGGACAAAGGTGGAATACGAATGTTTTACATGGATTCCACCTTTTACATAGTAGTATGATTTAATGAAATTTAAATGTAATAGGTGTCTATAGATGTGTCCCATAATTGATACTTATTTATTATTCAATTAATTATGAAAATACTTATAAGTGCCTCTATTACTTGACTGGGGCATTTTATTAAGTGCCTTTAATAGAATTAGTCCCACAACATATATATTATTTGGGGCATTTCTAGTGTCCATTCTGCCCACATTTATTATTAGGGGCGTCATTTATAGAGACATTTATTAATCCGCCTCTCATTCTCTTAGGGGCATTTGAGCTTCATTTTTTTGCCTCTAATTATATTATTTGAGGCACTTGTAAAAGTCTCTAATACTCTGAAAGTTAGAACCCTTACATGAGTTTTTATTTGCAAGTCGTGATGTTGCAAAGTTTGCTGTGTACTCTTGATGCTACCATATTTAGTAGCATATTCATCTTGGCTATGAGTTCATGAAGCCTGAAATAACCTTAATTAAGCAGGTACATAGAGAAGAATCGAAAGCCGCTGTTTGAATGATGCCGGAAAGCATGTGCTATTGACATGGCACGAGATTTTTCGTGTGAAAAGTTTAGTGATGGCTTGAAGCCAATGGATCGGATCGAGTTGAAGAATTTGAATAGTACAGAATGATCAAAACATCACTCTAATGTTCTCGAGTTTGTGCTTTTGCCTTGATATATATAACACAACTCTACTGGCTTGTTTTTTTTTTTTTAAAGATAAAAGATTAACTTTCTTTAGCATGAAAAACATGATTTACATCCAATGTAATAACTAAATAAAGCCAACTCGGAGAGTACATAAAGGTGCTTGGGCTATTATAATCTTTAGACCGACGAGTTAGAGTGTGTGCCGCTATGTTGTCCTCCTGACTCACGTGGTGAACTTTGACTCGGTCCCAATCCTTCAAGATCCTTTTGCAATCCTTAATAAGCATTCTGAACTCTGTCTTGTCTTCCTCTCTATTCAACGCATCAACCACCTCCTTAGAATCCATCTCTATACTGACATTGGAAAATCCACACGATAATAGCCATTTTAGAGATTCTCGCAGACCCATAGTCTCCGCTTCTTTGGCCTGAAACCGAGCCTCCATACGTTGCATCCTACATACCTTGACAAGCCCTTCCTCATCCCTTACGATCCAGCCAAAGCCAATCCATCCTTCTGCCCTAAACAGACCAACGTCAATGTTGCATTTTAGCCATCCTCCTGGCGGTTTTTCCCACCTCTGTACGGCTTGTTCCCTTTGCCAATTAGCTCCGCCTTTGCCCTGAGCTTCCTTCCACTCATATAGGTAATTCAATCCCTTAGAAACCATAGCAAAAGAGGACTCTTGCTGACCTCGCCACAATTTATTGTTTCGATGCTTCCATATCGACCATGCCACCATACTAATCACCTCAATTTGTTCCTTGTCGGCTGATTCTAGGAGATTGAAATACCACTCTTTGAACTCGTTAACTCCCCCTCGGCTACACTGTATTCCAGCCCCTCTCCCAGCACCTTCTAGCAGTCGGACAATCAACAAGGCAGTGCAAACAAGGTATGTAGGATTTTTTTTATGTGAAAATGTGGATTTTTTTTCCTTTACTTTTCTTCCTTTAGATCGGAAGAGCACACGTCTGCAAATATAAGATAGATCCCGTTAAAATCACCTGATCTCGTGAAAACAAAACCCATTAATTCAGCATGCAAATGGGGTAAGATAAACAATTATACTGCATAGTCGTCGTTGCCTCACTAGGTACAAAATAAGATATCTATGTATATGAATTGATAATCCGATTCGAATTTTTTATTTTTTTATTTTTTTTTTCTAAGTTGGAAACCAAATTCCACACGTGCAACACATTATGTTGAAGGGTTGGATACGCCTGGCGCCACGTGGAATCTTTCGTGTCGCACCTCGTGGATTCCAATTAGTCACAAAACGTAAACTTTCCCTACACACAAGCCCATGCCTCAATTATGGATTAGACAAAGGCTCAATCCACAGCACCACTGGGCTGAGATTCGGTTGCCCGTTCCTTAATCCTCGATATGGTGTGCTAAATCAACAAAGAGAATCAAGTTATAGTCGGATCAAGCTCTGGAGATTCTCAACCTTGTGGTCAAATTCTCATAGCTCAATGACCCTTCTAGAACAATTATAGAGCAGTCAATATAATATTTGTACTTATCGCTAAACTTGTTAGTTTCAGATAGAAAGAAGGTACTATTTGTGCTTTGTTTTGTACTTGGACAACATGTCTCGCCAGACCTTGTACTATGTCAGCTCTCCCTCCCTCCCTCCTAGGCCTATAAAAAGAGGGGGAGGAGCTGATTAAAAAGATCCACGTTCTTTACAATTTAGTCTCTTATATTCAAAAATTCAAAACAATCGCTATTTGGGCTCAAGCTCAATATAGGTCTAAACCCAGTACTAAAGTTGATACAAAATCCAACATCAACACATTGGAGCATGATTCTAATTATGGTAACAAAATTGAGTAAAGTATAAAGTAATGCAAGATGCCTTTTACCTGACTGATGAGCGATTCTTGGTTAGGAAATATTATGAGAAAATGCAAACAAATAATTATAACAATTTTTTTAAATATGTAGTTGGGAACAAACTTTTATTTAATTTGTTAACTAAATTTTTAACTAGTAAAATCTAAGATAGAGCTGTTAAAATTACCAGATCTTGTGAAAACAAAATCCATTAATTAAGCAAGCAATTAATAGGCTAAGATAATTACAGTTAGACTGCATAGCTGTTGCCCGACGAGATGCTAAATAAGATCTGTGTAAATTAATAATCTGATTCGAATTTTTTATTTTTTTACTCTAAGTTGGAAACCAGATTCTACGTGTGCAACACATTGTGTTGTAGGGTGGATATGTTTGGCGCCATGTGGAATCTTCCGTGTCACACCTCCTGGATTCCAAGTCACAAATTAAAATATAAACTTTCCCTACACCCCAAGCACAGACCTCAATTATGGATTATGGATTTTGCCAGTCACTTTGTGTGTAGTGCTAAATTAAGTTAGGGATTGACATAGTTGGCAGTGCATGGACGTCAACGTTTATGTTTCAAACAAGCAAATAACGACTTTGCTAGCTACCTAGCTAATAAAATATTTAAGGGCTACGACATTAATAATATTGGCTATAGTTTTGTCACCACTTGTTGGAGAAGCTTTCTATTTCTTATTACATGGGACAGATTTTGCAGAAATTATATAATATTTCTAGCTAACGATACTGGAGAATTATATTATATATATATATATATATATATATTGATTAATTATGTGAGAGAGTATTAAAAATGTTAATGTAGTCACAAAACCAGTTAAAATTACATTTTTAAAGGTATTTAATTGTGCTTGTATGCATAGTATGACTTCAAATTTCATTATATATCCCAGCAAAGTAGGGACTGAATATAATCTGTCTTTTTCAACTATTAGAATATTTTAACACATACATGGCCAGAGAATAATTATTAATATTCCCAAAAAAAGAATCACCTTTGTAGAGTTGTACATATATGCTTTATAGTTGTACTTGTTATGTTAGATAATCGTACACATGGCAGTTTATGATTGGTAGTTTAGCATAGATTAGTTTTAACTAATTTTCTTCCATTTTGTTCAGTACTTGTAATATACAATTGATTGCACGGAAATTTTAGAATGAATGAAACAGCTTCAAGTTCGAAGCTTTCTCCAAAATTAGAATCTGTTTAATTTTCATCTTGTTCAACGTTTACAGTATCATATGTATGACACTAGAATGGGATAACTATTTAACTAATCTAGCTGATCTATCAAGACTTGAATCTCCTACTACCTTTGGGTCAACACTTTACATAGACTCAACACCTTAAAAGCCATCTATTGGATTTTTTTCCTACCATCACAAATCAACTTTCAGGGCCACGTCTTTCGTTTGGCTGCAGCTGGCTCTCTTTTTTGTTCTTTGGCTATGCGTGTAAGGAACTAAACTTCCATCTCAAAAGACAAAAATTAATCCATTTGGCAGAGTAATTAATTCAATTCTTCATGAATATCCATCTTTCACTGTGTCTAACTGATTTAAACTTCTTTCGTACTTCTCCCACCATGATGATTTTTGTACAAATCAAATAAAATGGCACTAAAGCCATTTTATTACCTGATACAAAAGCTACCGTATGATTTTAAGTATATATATACCATACTACAAGGGATAAGTAATAAGTTTCCGACTGTTAAGTGTCTCAAAGATGATCAAAACGTGACTCTAATATAAAATTTGCACTTTTTTTTATATAATAAGAACAAGTGTGTTTTTAAGAGAATGTATTATAGAAAAATAAGGAAAATAATATGAGAAAATGTGAAAAGTTTATTATTCTTTTTTTCAATATTTAGTTTGGAATGAAATTCTTTTTGTTAACTTATAGTTTTTAGTAAAATCTAAGATATATAATAGAGTGATCAGATATATTATACATGATTGTACTGTTATAATTATTAGATCTCGTGAAAAGCAAAAACCGTGCATGAATTAAAGCAAGCAAAGACTAACAGTAGTTACAACTTGTATGGTCCTATACTATTTGAGAATGTAGTCTTGCACCTTAATTAATAGACTAAGATAAATAATTAGATTGCATAGTCATTGTTCGACTAGATATTGAATAACGTAAATAGTTAATCTGATTGGAAGTTATTTTATTATTATTAAATAATTTTATTTTTTTAATTGAAAACCAGATTCTAGTCCTTTCAAGAAAGAAAAAGAAAAAGAAAAAGAGAAAACCAGAATCTAGCTACATGTGCAACACATTGGAATGCGATTCTAACTAATTTTGGTAATAAAGTTGAGTAAAGTATAAAGTGATACATAGATATTTGCGTGACTGATGAGCGATATTTGGCTAGAAGTGGGAAAAGAAAGGAATTATTTTATATCTACTCTATCTTGGCCTTTATTCTTCTTACCTAATAAATTGTAACTGGGTTTGGACTTGGGTATCACATTCCTTGTTTGGTTTTCTCTTCAAGCACATCAGGGAACAAACAAGCTAGATTTTACATGTCTACTTCTTCCACGTAAGTTCTGAGTTGAAAGCATGGGTCAAAAGTTTTCTTTTTGAATTTGTATTGTATAGTTTAACAAAGGTTCGAGAATACCAAGTTCGGTATTTTAGGCAAATAGTCTGATACAAAGTAAAGAAACACAAGAAAAATAGTGGGAGGAAATGTGTTTTATTCTTAGACTTGATGCACACAAATTACATTACAACAACTTGAATTTATAGAGCTCAATGGATAAGCCTATGACTAATTTATATGGATAAGCCTATGACTGATTCAACTGAGAAACAATTTAACTAAAGACTAGGACTTTACTGATACCACTAATTAATTAGTTATTAATGACTAGGTCAACTAATGACCAAGTCCAAAGCATAAATAAAATTCATTAGTTTCTAACATTCCCTCTCTTAAACTGATAACATTCAGTTTAAAGCTAAAAGAACTGCAGTCTTTCAAGCTGAATTAGATGAAGAACAAACACCGAGTTGTCAAATGAAACTCCGAAATGCTAATACCTTGAGGGGCTTGGTGAAGTATCTGCAATCTGATTTTCACTGTTGCAGTGGATTAGATTGATGACTCCAGCATTTGTGAGATCCCTCAAGTAATGATATTTGACATCTATATGCTTACTTCGCCTATGTAGAACAGGATTTTTGGACAGCTTTATTGCAGAAATGTTGTCACAATAAATTGTAGTAGCCTCTTCTTGTTTGAATTGCAATTCTTCAAGAATTTTCCTTAACCAGATAGCTTGACATGCACATAAAGTTGCTGCAACAAATTCTGCTTCAGTAGTTGAGAGTGAAACTAATGGCTGTTTTTTAGAAGACCATGAAACAGCCCCTGATCCTAGTATAAAAGCATAACCAGATGTGCTTCTCCTGTCATTTTGATCCCCTGCAAAATCACTATTTGTGAAGCCTATCAAGTCTACTGTTTTTCCTCTCTTGTAAAGTAAACCAAATTCCTTTTTCCTTACAAATAGCGGAGTATCTTTTTGGCAGCAAGAATATGGGTTTCCATTGGATTTTCCATATATTGACTGATGATAGTTATAGAATGCATAATGTCTGGTCTCGTGGCTGTCAACTACATCAAACTTCCTACAATTCTTTTGTAAAGAGTACTGTCAACCTGTTTCTCTTTATGATCTTTGCTTTGCTTCAAACCATACTCCATTGGTGTATTAACTGGATTACAGTTTTTCATTCTAAACCTGTCTAAAATCTCCTGCACATATTACTTCTGAGAGATGAAAATACCACCAGCAGACTGTTCTACTTCAATACCAAGAAAAAAATGCATTTTTCCCAAATCAGACATCTCAAATTCTACCATCATAGATTTCTTGAAATCATCAAACAAGGCATTATCATTCCCGGTAAATATAAGATCATCCACGTACAAGCATACAATAAGTATTTTTCCTCCATCTCCAATTTTAATATAAAGTGTATGTTTATATGGACATTTCTTGAATCCTTCCTTCATAAAATAAGAATCTATATGACTATACCAAGCTCATGGTGCTTGTTTTAGTCCGTATAGAGCTTTTTTTAATTTATACACTTTATGCTCACATCCAACCTTAATATAACCTGGAGTTTGATCAATGAATACTTGTTCAGCCAAATCTCTATGTAGGAATGCAGATTTTACGTCCAATTGAAAGATAGGCCAAGAGTTTGAGCAGCCAATGCAATGATCATTCTGATTGTATCATACCTTGCAACTGGTGCAAAGACCTCTTTGTAATCCACACTGAATTCTTGCTTGTATCCTTTTGCTACGAGACGCGCCTTAGACTTATCAACTTCACCATTCTCCTTCAATTTTGTCTTGTAAACCCATTTTACACCAATGGTTTTTTGGCCCTTAGGAAGGTCTGTCAATTCCCAAGTATGGTTCTTTTCAATTGCTGCAATTTCATCATCCATTGCTTTGCACCATTTTGGTTCTCTCATAGCAACTTCAAACATTTGGATCACAATCTGAAAATAGGGCATAATATGTGAATGAATTGTCAGACATATCAATGCCAATTACCTTAAAATCTTGCATCCATGTAGGCCTCCTTCTGACACGCTGTGAACTTTCTGCTACATTTACATCAGATTCTGCTGCTATTTCTGAAGTTTCCTCACCTATAAAAGGTTCACTTTGTGATAATTCAGGTGTAGTAACTACTGTAGTTTGCTGGTGTATATGGTCTTGACTTTCTTCTCCATTTTCATCATCAAAATCAGTTGAAATTTGCTGTTTCCCAGAACTACAGCTCCAAGACCAAGTGTTTTCTTGATCAAACACGACATCACAAGTGATTACAATTTTCTTGATGGTGGGATTATACAGTTTGTAGGCTTTTGAGTTATCACACACACCAAGAAAGATGCATTTTTCTCCTTTGTTGCCTAGCTTTCTCCTCTTCATGTCTAGAATATGGGCATAGGCAATACATCCAAATATCTGAAAATGATCTACCGTCGGTTTACGTCCACTCCATGCTTCTTGTGGAGTAGATCGGAAGAGCACACGGTAGGACTTCTGTTTAATATATGACAGCTCCAATTAACTGCTTCAAGCAAGAAATTCTTTGGAATACAACTCCTTGTAGGACTTCGTACTATATTCATAATTGTGCGGTTTTTTCTCTCACAAACACCATTTTGCTGTGGTGTAAAGGCTGCAGTCAATTGTCTTCATATCCCACACTCTTCCGATCTCATTAAACTATCTTGAGTTATATTCTCCACCATGGTCACTGCGCAACACTTTTATTGAGGTACCTGCTTCATTCTCAACCATTGTCTTGAAACTTTTGAAAGCTAGAAGAGCTTCAGATTTTTCACGCAAAAAATACACCCACAATTTTCTGCTAAAATCATCATGAACGATATAAAGTACCGTTTACCTCCATTTGACATTGGAGTGGTTGGCCCACACAAGTCAGAATGTACTAGCTCCAGGACCTTTTTAGCTCTCTAAGATTTTCATTTCGAGAATTGATTGTGTTGTTGTTTGCTAACAATACATCCTTTACAAACCAGATAAGGGGGATCAATGTTCGGTAGTCCTTCCACCATATTCTTTTGCTGTAGAATCTTTAGTCCACCAAAACTCAGATGCCCATAGTGAAAGTGCCACAACCATTTTGGTTTACTTAGTTTTGCAGAAAAACATAAATGAGAAGTATTGTTAAGATGCAACTGAAATAAACGATTTGCTGTCATATTGATCTGGGCAATTAAGCCTAGTTTTTCATCTAATATCCTATGGACTTCTCGTTTAATAGAGACTTCATATCCCTTCTCCTGTAGCTGACCAACACTGAGTAGTTTTGTTTTCAAGTCTGGAACAAATAGAACATCACCAATACTCTGAAAGGAATTATCTTTGGTTTGAAGAGTTACCTTTCCTTTTCCCACCACTGAGAATTTGGAATCGTCTCCAAATTTCACAGTATCATGGAAGGACTCATCCAACTCTGAGAATGCCGATTTGTCCCGTGTCTAAGTACTACAGATCTTGATTAGCTTCCTCCTTGGCATAATAAGCCATCAACAGAGAAATTTCTTCATCCTTCTCGGCATAATTAGATTTTTCTCCGTGATGTTTACTCAAATTTGATTGACATTCATTGCTATAATGTTCGAACTTATGAAACATGTAGCACTCAATCTCAGATTTGTCTACTGACCTTGATTTATAATTGGATGAATATCATTCTCCTCGGCCTCCTCGACCTCTCCATCTTCCCTGAGAATGAGAGTAGTGAGAATTTTCTAACTTTTGCTGCTAGTTTCCAGGTCCTCTACTTCCTCTGCCTCCTCCTTTTCTTTGGTTAAAATGACTGTTGTTGAATGCCTGCAGGGCTTGCTCTTCCTGATCCTCTTTGATAAGTTTACGTTCATGTACCCGCAGTGAGTTCTGCAATTCATCAATTGAGAGGCTATCAAGGTCTTTAGACTCCTCAATTGAACAGACAACAAAGTTGAATTTTGTTGTCAATGACTGGAGGATCTTTTCAACAATCACGACATCTTCTCTTTTATCCCCATGAATACGCATCTTATTAACAGTTACCATCATCCTTGAGAAGAAACCATCAATCGATTCTCCAGACTTCATTTTTAAAGTGTCAAATTCTTCACGAAGTGACTGCAACATTGCCCGTTTGGCTCGTGCATTGCCCTCATATTTTTTCTTCATAGAATCTCATATATGTTTGGCTATATCTTTGCAAAGAATGGTCCAGAATTGATCTATCAATTGCTTGAAAAAGATAGTTCTTGGCCTTAAGATCCTTCAACTTCTGTGCTTTGAAGTTGGCTTTTTGTGCTTCCGTCAACACAACTCCGTCTTCCGGTTCTGCTACCCCAGAAACCATGACTGCCCAATACTCTTTGGACCTAAGGAAGTTTTCCATCAATAAACTCCAATGGTCATAGTGACCATCAAAACGGGGAATTGCGGGTTGAACAAAATTTTCTGCTGCCATGTAATTTTCTTGTTTGTATTCACGAGAGGAAGAAAAAAAAACTCACTTTTTTACTCTTACTCAAAAAAGGCTCTGATACCAATGATACAAAGTAAAGAAATACAAGAAAAATAGTGGGAGGAAATATGTGTTTTATTCTTAGACTTGATGCACACAAATTACATTACAACGACTTGAATTTATAGAGCTCAATGGATAAGCCTATGACTAATTCAACTGAGAAACAATTTAACTAAAGACTAGGACTTTAATACCACTAATTAGTTAGTTATTAATGACTAGGTCAACTAATGACTAAGTCCAAAGCATAAATAAAATTCATTATTTTCTAACATAGACAACTTACAACTGACTTCTATATCTAATTGTCTCATTTCTCATTGTTGGTAATTTTTTTTTTTCACAATGTGTAGAAGACGGGTTGATTACGTAATATGAGAAGCTTGTTTTCATATTGTTTTTTCTAGAAATTAAGGTGAAAATTCATGCATATATATATATATATATATTATAATTTGCGTATTAAATATAAATTGCTGGAAGCCAGTAAACACGCACAATCAGGCTGCACAGCAAGAGGTTGAAAATAAAGTTCAGGCAGCTGAGTTATCTGGGAACAGTAACTTTTGGGTCGCTTTTTGATTACATGATGATGATTATATGGCCTTGATTTTGGATTTTATGTCCCCTTAATTGTTTTGTTAATTTCTTTAATTACTTACGCTTTGAATAGTTCAACAAAGAACATAGATATATATATACACACACACATTAGTGATAGCACGTGCAACCAATTTCATGTTGTAATATCACTTGTCTCTACGCAATGTATATACATTTCTATACGCCTTTTATTTCGAGCGACTGACTTCTTTGATGTGTTTACATCCATATGAAGACAGCTCATCATCAACTCCAACGGGATGGAGATTACCTCTTTTGATATATAATCTATATGGAGCGTAACTTGTACTTTTTCTTTTATTCTATAAACCTTGGATCATAACATATATAGAAGCACAACTAGAAGTTCTAATCTAGCCTCATTTTGCTAGATGTAATCTACATAGTTCAGATTATATGAGAAGAAACAATTAACAATGCAGTATGAGTTCAGATTAGATGATAAAAAAAGTTTGGGCTTTCCTACACATATTTTAGTAATACACAAGGTGCATGTGTTCATGTGACTTGAAACCTGGCCCAAAATATTAACTTCAAAAATACATGTTCCCCAAAGGATCAACTCCACTGAAAGCCTAATGCTAATCAAATCCTAAAATAATTGTTAAGCCGAAAAGCTAAGTCTCTCTCTCTCTCTCTCTGAATGAGATCGTAACAAGACGGGAATTAGCAAAAGCTATCTTTTTATCATTCTCAAATTCCTTTAAATGGCAAAAGTTAACAATTGTGAAAATTAAAAGAATCCAACTTGCACAAACATTAAAGACAAAAAATTTACCCACTGATGTTAATTGCAGAATACTATCTAGTTCAAACTACAGGATAAGGTTTCTAATACAAAAATGATCTAAGATTCTAGTTTCGATTCGATAGCTCATGACTCATTTAATTGCACCAAGAACCATGCTTCAGTACCTGAAATGGATAGTTCCCAACAGTAGCAGCAACAACTTGAACAGGAGCTTATATCATTGGAGTATAGTGCATGTTAACATGTTAACATCTAATTTATCTACACCAATATCATTCAACATGTTAACATCTAATTTCTCCTACGATCTTCTTTTAGGTGTTCAATCCTTTAAAGATGCAAAATTCATAAAGCAATGCAGGTCAATCAAACCATTTTACAAATCAGGGTTTGACAGTATCAGGGTATTTGTTCATGCTTAAGGTAAAGTGACATGGTAAAGCGCGGCATAAGAGTATAGTGCTTTTTTTGAACAAGTAGAACAAATAGTCGGAGAACTTAAGTTTTATCAAAGAGAAATTATTTCATTTTTTCGCCAAAAACAGTGTACCTTATTAGTTATTACTGCAAAGACTAGTCATTGACCAAAATAAATAAGAAAGGAAGAATATTCCATAAACCAATGTTAAACCTTCACCAACTCAATGTAGAGAGGAGATGCGTTAGGTAACTTCCTTGCGATAGATGTTCACCAAGTAGCAATACTTATCCATAGACAGAATGGAAAAAAAATGTCAAAGTGATGAAATCTTTATAACTACCCCAACATGTGTAAAGACTCTTACTCAGGTATCGCCATAGAAATACTTAGAGCTTCCAGGGTCCACATAAATAACCATGATCAAGATCAATGCCTTGTATTTGAACATTTATTCTCTATGCTTCAACCTTTTGTAGATTTGAAACACTTTCTGAGTTTTAGAGAACCTCTGCAACCAAGTTATTGTTGAGCACAGCTATTCTCCAGGATCATATATTTCTACTCCTTCAAAACATCCTAATTCCAAGAAAATGCCGTGATATTGAAATATAGAATATCTCGGTCAAGATAGTAGTCCGAGGTGTGGAACTTCCTCATTTAGCTGAGAGGATTATATATAATCTCAACTTATTTACTCAATTGTAGTTGGATTCTCAATTTAGGGATGATATATTATTACTTCCCTTATGAAATTCCTAAACAAATTTTGGATAGCATAAGAATGCTCTGCACACATACCAAAGGTTGTCAAAATTATAGCCAAGCATGATTACCCAATGGCCCATTATGTTGAAGAAAAGCAGTATCAATAAGCTAAAATCCCAATGTTTCTCCGAACAACATAAAAATTATAATCGAGATAAATATATTCCAAAACTAAATTTTTTAGGCCGACAATGTACAAAATTCAAGAGAGAAAAAAAATGGGGGGAAAAGCACTCACCTGCAACAAAGTAAAGGCTATCTCCCATGGATGAAATGCAAAGCTTTATATTTCATTGGACTTCTCACTTTCGTTTACTCAACATCCAACATCAAAATCAGTAAAAATCCAAAAAAAAAAAAAAAGATTATATAAAATGGAAAATAACTCACTAAATGATAGAAAACTATTGAGAAAATCAACTGAGAACCCAAAATCAGAAGGTGAGATGAACCGCAAGAATTTGGAGAAGAAAATGGGAGAAATAATCAATTTTTTTGGCGGGAACAAGTGAGGACCAGAGAGCACCAGGCATAGAGACGATTGTGAAGATTCTAGGGAGAATCCTATGGCCCAAAAGAGAGCGTGCGTAGAGATTCCAGGCAATTGAAGGGAGGGTATTTTTGGAAACCCAGTGATATTTTTGACTAAACTCACACTTTTAAAGAGTAGTAATATATATATATATATATATATATATATATATATATCACTAGAAAATTGGCCATGTTGGTGATGCCCTATTCCAATTTTCTAGAAAATTCAAGAATTATTAGAAAAGGTAGTTTATGCTTTCTAAAATAGAAATTACTAGAAAAATCTTGTAATTACAATTGGCCATGTCGGTGGAGTTGCACCGACTTTAGACAAATTGAGTGAAAATTTTGAATGAAAACCTTCATATTTCAAAGCCTTTTCACTTGCAATCTATTGTCCACTATTTCATGCTATACAATACTTTCTACCCCTCTTACCTGCATGAAACTTACCATCTAATACCTCATTATCCAATCAAAAACCAACATTCTCAAACTAATAACATGACCATGACCAACTGCAGGGGATATTTGCAGTCCGTTATATGAAGCTGCTATATACTATGGCGATAACAGATAAATGGAGATAGGCTTCTTCACATAGCTGCTGCCTACAAACAAACGAAATTTGTGGGCAAGCTGGTCGAATGTTTGCCTGCAGACTGCAGATGACTTGGCATCGTGTAATGATGAAGGAGAAACAGCTTTCTATGTTGCAGCAAAATTAATTAGGGTATATAGAAATTGATTGCCAAGTTGATGTTCAATAAAAACAAACATCTGCCAAATATTCATAAGAGCAATACCGATAGCAAAAGGATCCCTCTTGAAATCGCATTTGTGTGTAAAGAGAAAGAGATTATTAGATTTTTTTTTTTTTTACCAATTACCCCGGCCGGTTGATCAGATCTTCTCGGATCATGATTGCTTCATGCTTCTTATGGCTGTTTTTGATCTAGACAAGTTTCATGTTTGGTATGATATGAAATATATATCCATCTCCATTTTAATTTCGCATGCAGACACATACATATTTTGTGCAATCTAATCTAAATGACAGTATCTTTTTAAGGATCGCAACAGCGACGACCACTTTGCAGAAAGCATGGTGACCATTTTTGAAAAAGGAATTTCAAGGTGATTCAAAGGTCATTGTAGTGAGGTTGCAATCACTTCGACATTACTTTGAAACCTTTTTTATGAACAACGGAGAATCAGTTGTTGATTTTTTGTCACGAGCAATGGCAACAGTCAGTTGGATGTCATCTTATAGTGATAAGATAACTGGCCACAGTGTGGTTGAAAAAGGTATTTAGAAGCTTGGCTCAAGAAATTGATCACGTGGTTGCTGCAATAGAAGAATCCCAAGGACATGTCAAATTTTTGTTTGATAAACTAATGGAGTCTTTACAGGCCTATGAGTCAATAATTAGTAGATCACTTGAAAATGATGAAGAAAATGCATTGCAAACAATATGGGCATATAAAAGCTGATTGTCCGTACAAAAATCAACAAGTGATGAATTATACAGTAGGAAATGAAGAGGAAAGTATGCTCTTTATTGCTTATTTTAGTGCTAACAATGAGTCAAGTGAAGTACGTTTGTAGACAGTGGTTGTTCCAACCATATTATTGTCACAAAATCTTTGTTTAAAGAATTTGATGAGATGCAGAACATGAAGATGCAGCTTGGCAATGGCGAAGAAATACATGTGGACAGGGTAGGTATAGTTGGCATTAAAACAACCCATGCTAATGTGAAGATATTGCATGATGTTTAGTTTTGTACTTGATTTTAGATATAATTTGCTTAGTGTGGGACAATTAATGGCTCATGGATATTTAGTTTTATTTGAAAATGATGCATATTGTATTAAAGAGAAGAAGTCAGGCCATACGTTGATTAATATCAACATGACTCCAAACAAAATGTTCCCTTAGGCAGTTTCACAAGACATGGGAAGTTTTGCTCTTGCTACCGATGGAAAAGATGACTCCACAGTATGGCATTTGTGATATGGGCATCTCAACATCAGAAGTCTAAAATTATTGAGTGATAAAGGTATGGTTCTTGTACTACCAAATGTTGACTCTATTGAATTATTATATGAAAGATGCATATATGGAAAACAAACCAAAAAATCATTTCATGTTGGAAAGGTTTGAAGAGCTTCAAAGTGTCTTGAATTAATTCATGTGGCCCTATGCAAACTAAATAATTACATTCCATAGTCATTTTTTTGACTAGATACTGAATAACGTAAAGGGTATAAAAATAGTAATCTAACTAAAATTGGAAATTACTTTAAAATTTAAAAATTGAAAACAAGATTCTACATGTGAAACACATTGGAACATGATTCTAATTTTGGTAATAAAACTGAGTTAAAGTATAAAGTAATACATAATGCCTTGCGTGACTGATGAGTGATTCTTGGTTAGGATCCTAATTATTTAATAATAATTGGCAAAAGAAAGACATTATCTTATATCTCTTTTCTTTAGCTGCAGTCTTCACCTTCAATCTTTTTAACTTTTATAAGTTAAAACTAGCTAGTGTTCTACTTGGGTGTCACACACCTTGTTTAGTTTTCTTTTCGACTTGGATCATTATTATTGAAGAAAAGCCAAGATTCAACGTATCGACCAAGCGAATTCCCTATTGGGTGCAGAATCGCAACAAATTAAGGTTTACATTTTGAGTTTATTATAATGAAACAAGATGCAATATTGTTCCATCCCACCTTTAATTTTTCATTCCAACTCAAACTATTTATTTGTTTGTTTGTTTGTTTGTTTGTTTGTTTCTTTGTTTATTTATCTATTTATTTGCATGCTTTCAGTTCAAGCCAGGAACATTTTATATATTCATAATAAATTTTTACATGCATTCATACAATATAATTAGTAGACAAGCTAAGCTCGTTTTCATTTTGGAATATTATTAATTCATTTTTTGTATTTTGCAGGAATCCCTCGAACACAAATATGCATAATCAGAATGATGAACTGGTTATTGAGTATATCGAGTCATCTTACCAATGTAAGTTAATTTTGGAGATTTGAACAACAATGCTCAAAAAGTGTAAAATTCAACAAACCCAAGGCCTTTGTGTACTCTGATTCCATATTACAGATCACTCGATCTAGAAGTGTAATCTAGCTTTGGCCATTTTTCATATTATTTATTATGTCTTCAGTGCCATTAATTTTTGTTTTAGTTGGTTAATGCTGAGCTGCAAATTAATATATTTTATGATCATCAATTGATCTCAGTGGATTTTCGGTACTTGTTATATCAAGCTGCTGTTAGTGGTAATTGGAAGGACGTTGAAGAAGTTCAGAAGTACTTCTGGAGAAATGTGTATACTACTCAGATAACAAAAAATGGAGATAGGCTTCTTCACATAGCTGCTGCCAACAAGCAAGCAGAATTTGCACGCAAGCTGGTTGAATGTTTGCCTCGTAAAGATAACTTGATCGCATTGATTAATCATAGAGGTGATACAGCTTTCCATGTTGCAGCTAAATCAGGTTGTTTAGAAATTGTCAAGTTCATGTATGCTCAGTGTCCGCAATTGACGAAACTTTGCAACGAAGAGGAAAAGATCCCTCTTGAAATTGCGTTTTTGGCTAAAGAGAAAAAAATGATTGAGTATCTTTATCCAATTACCAAACCGGAAGAGTGTTGCAGCGATGAAGATTGCTTCACACATCTTATGGCTGCTATTCAATTAGACATGTTTGGTATGTACATATTTACTTATGAGATCTCCATTATTAATTTATGCATTTATACTTAAAAAATTTTGTAGTGGAATTAAGCAATTGCTTTGATTTCCTGATCGTCTGAGCATGATGCAGATATCGCATGGGATATATTTATCAAAAAAAGAGAGGCATTTTATTCAGATCATACCAGATGTGTGAGGGCTCTAAAAGTGTTAGCTCAAAAGCCAACGTCTTCTTCTATTAAAGAACCACTTTGGCATCGCATCCCTTTTATGTGCCGTAAGCTCCAAGTCTTCAATTGATTTGTTTCTGATCACTCGTCTCCACAAATTAATTAGTTAACATCAGCAAAAATTTTATTTTGCCCTCTTGAAGAAATTTATGGCCAGATCAATACTTGTTTGCATGTTATGTGTGTGTGAAATTTTTCTTGCACCCATAGAAGGAGGCTGCATAAGCTATATGTAATTGAAATTTCACTATATGTATGTGCTGAAGAATAGATACACGTACATTTTTAATTTGCACAGGTTCGAAAAGCGCTAGAGCACACAGGACATGGTTCCAAATGCAGATAACAGCGAGCACGTTGGTAAAGAATTTCTGGGCAGCAATGCAGTTGTTACCAGAAGATACCCTGAGGGACCTAATTCAGACGTACTTAATATTTCATGATGCTGCTAGAACTGGAAATGTTGAATTTCTTGCGATGCTTACCAGAACCCATCCTAATATGCTATGGATACGCAATGATGAAGGGCAAACCATACTTCAAGTTGCTGTTAAATACCGACAAGATAAAGTCTTTGGTTTCCTCTGTCACATAGGAGCGGTTAAAGATTATATAAATTATTTTAGAGGTGAACAAGAAAATATTTTCCACTTGGTTGGACAGAGACCACCTAGAAGAATACTCAATAAGGTGCCCGGAGCCGCTCTTCAAATGCAGAGAGAGCTACTGTGGTTTAAGGTACTGATCAGAAATTAATTTCAGAATTTATTTTGAAAGGAAAAAGCTAGGTTACATGATTTCCTATTCGCATATTGGTGTCATGTGTCCTATCTGTACAAACAGTACATAATATAAAGAATGGTACAGTAGCAAGTGTTTCTCATTTTGAAAAGAATATTTAATAATTCAAAGTTGGTTTGCAGGAGGTAGAGAAGAACTTTCCACTTGTACTGGATGATGAGGAAATACAATTAGGGGCAAACAAAAAGCCACCAGAGGAAGTATTTTTGATAGAGCATGAGGGCCTGCAGAAAGATGGTGAGAAGTGGATGAAAGAGACAGCAACTTCTTGCATGCTTGTGTCAACCTTAGTTGCCACAGTCGCATTTGCTGCGGCCTTCACTGTACCAGGTGGCTATAAGAGTGAATCAGGCGTTCCCACACTCTTGAAAGACAAGCGGTTCTCAATTTTTGTCATATCAGATGCAATGGGAATGTTTAGCTCATCAACTTCAATAATGATGTTTTTATCAATTTTAACTTCTCGCTTCAGTGATCAAGATTTTCTGCATGCATTACCCAAAAGGTTGGCATTTGGATTGGTATCCCTATTTGTTTCAGTTGCTTGCATGGTGTTATCGTTCAGTGCCACATTTTTCTTGGTATACAAGGAAGAAAAGCAGGTCAAGGTGCCTCAACTTGTTGCTCCTCTTGCCTGTGCTCCAGTCATTTTCTATATAGCATTACATATTAACTTATGGATCGACATAATCCTCGCTGCATGGACGTCTAGTTTTCTATTTAAATATCGAAGCAAACACAGACTTGGCATATAACAACACATATTCTGCTGGAAGTACTGTGTATCAATATATGTATTTCAAATTCAATAATGAAGAAAATATTGTTTTATTCGGCATTGGACTTGCTTGTTTATCCGCATACTTTGGACTTGCTTGAATTGAACGATTGGTGAGGTCAATGATTAATAAGAACTGTGTTTAAACTGGTTTTGGAGAGATAAAAGAGACTCGAGGAGAAAATTTTTCTGGGGAAGTACCCTTTTTTTTCCGAATAGGAGTTTATAGATGTGAAACCATTTTGGTGTTTTGATTAAAAATAGTGGATTTAAAATGTGGTAGGATAAATTATTCTTTAATATACCCTTAACGTAATTTGACTTGACAATTTTGAGTTTCCAGTATGAGATTTACCGGGGATTATAAACACCATACTTATTAACTTCTATGAAGGCCCATGCAGAGACTATTGGTAAAATGAAGATGCAATTTGACTCATAAGCATTTAACAATGGTTTTTCCCTTAACTAGTCTATCTCCTGTGCGATGCACGAGAAACAATGAGTGATTAAAGAAATAATTATGGGGTAATAAATTATTCTAATAATTAGAGTTAGCTATGTTATCGTCATATAATAATTTTACCTGATTAAATGTGTTTGCATTATATAGCAAATTTGTATATTTGAAATGAATCATTTTTTCGCTGTGTTATTTCTTGTAGATTTTATACTGAATTCTCTAAATCTTTATATTAACTGTTTTATATTTTTACTTTTACAAAGTGAATTAGCTATTATTTATTACATAGAAAGATATATATCTTCGTATAAAGGGAAAATTTTTTACTCATTTCCCCCACTCCACTCGGCCACAGTACTAGGCCAAAAACAGCAATTCTCCAATATTGATTCAAGCCTACCATTAGGGATCGCAGAAAAATCCGATCCGCTCCATAACCCCACGAATACCCGATCCGTTTGAGGAAAAATTCCAGATCCATGGATTGGTGGAGCAAATTACGGTAGAATTTGCGATCAGATCCGATCTGATCCGTTTAATAATTATTATTAAAAAAAGAAAACATTTTACCTTCACATAAATATGCTTGAATATCTTGAAAACATATATTAGAAAAGAAATAAATTTTTACATGCTAGTCACTAGAATGTGTTGCTAATCCAATTTTTTTTTTGTTATTTATTTATTTTCTGAAACAAGTTACTTGAATATGCTACTGCTTATCACCTTTGGTTAACAAGATGCCCCTTTCTTTTGGATTGCCTACATAGAGGCATCATGTTGGGAATGGATTTAATAAAACTATATATATTTGTACCAAATAAAGGATTACGGCTCATGCTTCCTAGTTTACTAAAGTTTTATTTTTATTATTCTCTTAATATTTATGATCATTAACTATAAGCTAAAGAGTTTCACTATTACTAATTTCATTCAAAGCACTATTGAATGATGATTTGAAGAAGCAAATTTTCTTGTTTTTGTCTAACTGATTTTGTGCATCAATGATGACTTGTTGAATTTATCTTGGATGTTGTCAATTTCCTAATTGCTATGATAACTGTCAACAATTGATGTTACTTTTGGCTATGATACTTGATAGTTGATATCGATTTAATTTCATTTTACTGTTAAAATAGATTGTAGTGTATTGTATGATGTGAAAACTAAGTTAGGAAATTAGAATAGTGTAATGTATGGTGTTTTAAAAAAAGGGTTTCATAGATCGGTTGGTGAATTGCAATCTTAATCCGATCCGATCTATAATCCGATCCGATCTGCTCCGATCCGTAAGTCTTGGATCATGGAGCAAATCATGGTTTTGTAAATCTTTTGTGAAGTAAATTGGATCGGCGTCGATCCGAGCCTATCCATTGCCATCCCTACCTACCATGAACACAAAAGTGTAAATTGTGCTCAACGATGCAAGGTGTAAGACTCTAATAGATTCAAAAGACACTATATCGATTTTTATTCCTGCAGTTATCATGAGTTACAGATTTCTTAGAAAAATAAAATAAAATAAAAAATAATGTGTAGAAAAATTGTATCGTTTTGCAACATTAGAGAGATCCCCGCCAAGAAAACTTTAGGAAAAATATCATCATTCCATAATTGAGAATGTGGGTAGTTATACAAAGTGGGGAGTTATATCCAAAAATAAATAAATAAATAAAAGGGGGGAGAGAGAGAGAGAGAGAGAGAGAGAGAGAGAGAGAGAGAAATTGTCGCCAAAAAACATTTTCTAGATTCAAAAAAAAGAAAAATAATAAAAAAAATCTGAGATACATAATAAAGTAAAAATATTATACACGTTTAAAACATAAGAAAACATGTGTAACTTATATAAGAATACGAGTAGTTGTATAAAATGGGTAGTTATATATAAAAAAAAATTGTCGCAAAAAAACAAATTTTGATAAACAAAAAAAGAAAAATAATTAAAAAATCTGAGATACACGATAAAATTAGACAATAAACTTGGATAGTTATACAAAGTAGGTAGTTATTCATATTCAAAAAAAGTAGGTAGTTATTCTTTAAAAAATGCCAAAAAGAATTTTAAAAAAATGAAAAAAACTTGAGATTCTGGAATCTCCCATGGGCGGGAAAAAGATTCCAAAATCATTGCTCCTTTTCTATATTATAGATAATAGATAATTCATTCATAGAAATTATTTTGATTGAGAGTAAGAGACAAATGTAGGAATGAATAGAACAACACATAAATATTTGCTAAAATGTCAAAACACTGTTCTCTGGAGAACAGACCTTATAAATACAAAATTTTACTTTTATTAAAAGATTTTTTTATTCCAAATGTTATTTGTATGATATAGGGACTGGGACCTGTGCTTCTTGATGTTGAGCCTTCGACGAATTTTACTTGTGGTTCAAGCTATAGTCCGAGGGCCCAGAGCTCCTCATATTACGAAATTTGCTGTATGTACTCCTGATGCTCCCATTTCCAGTATCATAACTTGACCATTAGTTACACTTGACTGTAGAGAAGAATATCTGATCGCACTGAAAAATGTATGGCACGAAAAAAGAAAATAAATAAGTTGTCCAAATGTCATTTCATGATTGTCTGTTTAATAGACTGACTTGTTAGTAGATGAACAAATGTATTAGCGCACATCTAAAGAAATATAATTATCTGATCATCTAGATAATGTAATTCGTCCATAAATGTAGCATCTGATTAAGAGGATCTGCAAGTAAATATCACCTTATTTTCATTCCAGGAATCTAGAATGATTTGAGCAGAGAAGATGACAAAAAGCTTCATTGTGGACTTTATGCTTGCTCCTGCCGAGAAACAATTCTCTGATTCAGGATCAAAGGTTTCATTTGAATGTTGCTGTTTCTGTTGATATTCTGTTTCGAATCTACTTCCTGCCAAGGGCGGAGCCCATTAAGGACCGCACTAGACCTTACAACTGCCCACTAACTTTCTTCAAAGACCGCACTGAACAAAAGCCCAAGAAGACACGTGTTAGAAAATTTCTTCCTTTCAATTTTAATTGGCCCATGCATAAAAGAAAGCCCAAATTAACAAGCATCAGCTTTTATAATGAGTAAGCCTTATTCTACTTTCTTGCGGATCTGATGTGGGATCCCTTCCTATGCTTATGTCCAGCTCTCTCACAATTTCCATTCATAAAAGCTCACTCTTCTTCATTTTTCTTGTGAATTCAATATGGGAACTTGTTCATGTCCACCTAATATTTTATATATATATATATATATATATATATAAGTTGGTGTTTATTAGTTCTTGTATGTAATTAAACCATATGTCATTAAACCATATTATAGGTGAGCAATCGTTGATTAAAAATTATTGCTAGTTTCTTTTGTTTTTTTTTTAAGGGATTTCTAGTTTCATTTCAATTTGCTCTATTATTTTCGTTTAGTTTATGTGCAAAAAATTTGATAATTGAACATTCAAAAATAAACTTATTAAAATCTACCTGCCTAAGTTTTATTCACCATTCCATTCCTAAGTTTTGTTGTTTTTGCGTTTTAGTCTTTTTTTTTATGTGAAGTTGATTAGCAGCTTTGTTTTTATGCGGAGAAAGTTATATATTTGAAAATGTAAAAAGGTCTCAAATCATGAAAACCCGTAAACAATGTAAACACTCGTAAATATTATAAAATACGTAATTTGTTGTCGCTTTTATTATTGAACTATTTTACATTTTTTCTTTCTTAAAAATTTCCAACCGCACTGGGGAAAATTTCTGGCTCCACCCCTGCTTCCTGCAATTACTGATCAGATTAAAATACACTTTTCTTAAAATAAATCAGCCAAAGAAAATTCAACGTCAAAGACCATAATAAATCAGCCAGAAAAGACAGAACTCCTAGTTAGTGTTGTCTACTTATCTTAAAATAATAAACCTAGATCGTTGGGGAAAGATTGAGTTTATCTTAAAACTACACTTTATGTTCATATACTTGCGCCTAAGCCCCGGAATTGGGCATATATTTAACCAATCTGAAATTGGTTCGCACTTTTCGTAACATAATGATTTTCATACTAACTCAAGTTAAATTATTAAACCCAATATTGTATTACGTACCTGAACAAAAGCTTTCTTATGATTTAATTAAGAAGTACTAAACTCAATCTATACCATATCATATAGCGGATAAGTGCACAAGGCTCCAATCTTGGGTTTGTATTTGTTGACGTCAGATTATGTTTGAGTCCTAGTCAACAAAGTATGGACCCGTGTGTCAGGCCTACTAGGATGAATATAAAATTAAGTTCTGAACTTCAGGTCCTGTTTGGGATTTGAGTCCAGGTTGGATATATTTTAGATTTTTAGAGGGAGAAATTGTTCTTAAAAAGTATGGATCCTTTAAATGAGCCACCCCCCTCTATATTTATAGTCCTTGGTGAGGAGGGTAAGCTGGCACTGTACAAACTTTCAGGACTCCTGCCACCAAGTATATCACAAGTATAAATAGAACATTCTAAATCAAAAAGTGAAAGTACAATCATTCTAGTACAATATTAGTACAATGATTTTGACTGACTTGTCTGAACAATTGACTTTCACTGGCTATCTTCTCAGCCGCTATGTGAGAGGAGCTGATTCCTTAAGATTTGGAATTTTGTAAGGTGATTGGGTCTTGACTTGTTCTTGAAGGTGTCACACGTGTACCATTTGAATTCTAATTTTAGCCCTTGGCTGTGGTGGTAGAAGACGTGACACTGGTTCTGAACGAGCATACAACAGTATTGATATATGACAAATACCGGCTTCTTTTTAACTAGTGATTTCTCAAGAGAATTTGTGGTGGAATATTACAAGACAATGTTAAAAATGATTTTTTTTTTTTTTTAGTTGGGAATGAAATGAAATTTTTTATATTACACCTAAATAACTTTTTAGCAGTAAAATCTTAAGATAAAATTATCAGAGACGTCATACATTAACTGTTATAATTATTAGATCTTGGGTAATAACATGTATGATTCTATACTATTTGAGAATGTATAGTCGTAGCTTTAACAGGCTAAGATATAAATTATTAAAACTGCATATAGTTGCTGCTAAACTAGATATAAGATAACTTAATAAGAATGTAAATAATTGATTTGACTGGAAATTATTTTTATTAAGGAAAAAAACTCAAAAACCAAATTCTACATGTGAAAATATTCAAGCACTAGACGACCAGATATTTAGTGTTTAAACATTCCTATTCTACATGTGCAACGCAGGAAGAGGATCTAATTTTGCTACTCAAATAGAGTCAAGTATAAAGTAATACATGCCTTACTTGGCTGATGAGCGATTCTTGGCTAGGATCCCAACAATTGGCAAAAAGAAAGGAATTATATATCGTAGTAGCAATTGTAAATATTGAAATTTTTCTCGTACTAGTAAATTGTACAATTGCCCTATATTTTAAATGGACTTATTAAAAATAAGTAACTATCACTATTATTGGTAAGTTTTTGTGGTCAAGCGCGGAGGATTGATATAAATATAACCAACATCTAAACAGCTTTAGTGAGTATAATGAATGAATATGTAGTATATTAGACTCGAATGTCAGCTCACATATTCATAAATATTAAAATCTCAAGTGTTTACTTTGGAAATAAACTAGAGACCATTAATGCTGCAATTTTCTAAAAACTCAAAAATATATAATTTGGGTGGTTATATCTATACCACATCTTTTACTAATTACACCAGTAATTTAAGTTTTTTTCTTATTTCCTAAAAAGGTCATGCGTTAAATAACATAAGCAACCCATTACATATAATTACACGTTTTAGATGCCCACCAAAATAAAACCAAATATATATTTGTGCATCCATAATAAATAAGAACCGTAATTCATCCATACCATAAAAAAATCATTTTTCTTAAGTTCAAAAATATAATTCTAGACAATGGCGGAGGAAATACAAACACTTTTGAAATCATAATACGAAATTAAAACCGATGCTTATATGAGCGCCAAGAATGCTGTTAATATTTCTTATTTTTCTTTGACTTGGGATCGAAATTGTGCATGGCGTGAATCATAAATGGCGATCAGCATATCTCCAATATATTTGAATTATTTAACTATAGCTTATTATCAAATTCTTTCTTAGTTTTATCAAATTCTTTCTTTACTACTATATATTAACATGTTTAGCAATTAAATCTGGGGAAGAAGAAAAGGAGAAAAAGAGAAAAAGAGGGGAATGGAAAAATCTGGAGAAGAAGAAACGTGTGGTGTACCAATACAATTAGTTGTTTTTTGTTTCTATTTTTATTTTATTTTAGAACTTATAAGGGCGATATTAGTAAACGAATATGTGGTTTACTTATCAAAATTTCATTTTAATCGTAGTTTATACATATCGTGGTGCGATTAGCAAAAAAAAGTGGTAGTGTATATAAAACCACTAATATACTTTTATTAATAATTGTTAATTCCAAAAATGACCTTATCTTGTCCATAAATCCTCACCCCGCTCGTCACACTTAAAACCCTCCGCCCCCACCGCCCCACCCTTTCCTCTTCAACATTCAGCTGCTGAGTTCTAGAGAGAGAAATAGCAAGCACAGGCCGAGTTCTATAGAGAGAAAATGACGAAGGAAGTGAGTGAAGAAGGACAGGTACACCATGGAAAGGACTACGTAGACCCACCACCAGCTCCATTGCTCGACTTCGGCAAGCTCAAACTCTGGTCCTTCTACAGAGCCCTCATCGCCGAGTTCATCGCCACCTTACTCTTCCTCTCCGTCACCGTCGCCATTGTCATCGGCCACAAGGAACTCAACGCCGTTGACCAATGTGATGGCGTAGGAATCCTCGGCATCGCACTACTATAGAAAAGTATAATAGGCGTCGGTTGTAACAATAAATACGCGTCGGTTTTGATGGCAATGCCTCCACTAGTGACGCGAATTGTAAAAGTATACGTATTGGTTGTAGACCGACGCCTAAAAGTAACAATAGGCGTCGGTTGTCTCACAAGAACCAACGCCTAAAGTCAATATAAAAAATAAATAAATAAATAAAATAGACAGTAGGCGTCGATTATAAAGAAGGAACTGATGCCGTTGTAAAGAAGGAACCGATGCCTAAAGTCAACTTTAGGCATCAGTTCCTTCTTTACAACTGATACCTATTGTGTGTGTGTGTGTGTGTGTTTTTTTTATACCTTTCTTCATCTTCTCTAAAAAATTCCTAATAACATTATATGGACTAAAAAACGTGTACTTGAGATTCAAAATTCAAAGAAACACATAATACATAATTCAAAAAAACACTTCCTCAACATATATAATTCAATTTATTTTAATTATTGACTAAAAACACAATAAACATACGTTTTAAATACAATACATAATTCATCTTAAATTTTTCTAATGATTAAGGAATGCTCCAACTCGAAAACTCTCAAAGAAGCGTAGAAAAATCAGCCCAGAATTGGAACTCCAAATTCCCAATTCCGGCAGCGGACCAACACCCAGGCGGAGAGCTCCGGCAGAGCAACAGAACTAACCAATCAAGCTCCTCAAAGCCCTCTACCACACCTGATGTGACTCTCCTCCGGCTGTTCCATCCGCGAGGTAGCCAACATCATCCTGGCCATCTCCGGCAAGGGCCGACCACAATAGAGCCGAGCAATCATTGCCACTCGTCGACGACTTGCTGGGATTAACAACAATCAGAGGAAATTGAAAGTTTCGGATTAATTTGTCCTCACTCCCCATCTTTTTTTCTTCTAGTCCATCGGTCCACAACCATACACGACGCTCTTCCGATCTCTTACAAATACCCACTTCAGATGAATAAATTTCAGCATATCCCAACATGAAAATGGATCTGAGCAAAAACTCTGCGAAGAAGAAACGCAGAACAATTAGCCCACACACAGAAAGCAAATAATGGAAGAAACGCAGAAAAATAATGGCAGAAAGCATATAATGGAAGAAGTCAAGGAAAATAATAGCAGAAAGCAAATAATGATGGATACCTCAGCGCCCTTTACGTCTCTTTCTCTTGTTTTGAGATCTTTATATACAAGAAATAATAAAAAAACCCTCAAGATACACATCGGTCGTCCTTGGGCAACCAACGCCCAATGTTTAAAAAATTATGCTCATCGGTTCTTCTTTAAGAACCAATGTGTATTATTTACCAATGGGCGTCGGTTGCTACTTGGCAGCCGATGTCCATTGTTTAAAAAATTATACACGTTGGTTTTTAACAAAAAACCGACGTGTATAGTAGTAGCATAAGTTTCAAAATTGTTACTGCGTATACTTTACCCGTCGTTTTTACTAAAAATCGACGTGTATTTCAAATTTTCTGTCTAATTCTATAGTAGTGTCGCTTGGGCCTTCGGTGGCATGAACATGATCTTCATCCTCGTCTACCACACCGCCGGAATCTCAGGTAAACCACACGAAATCCAAAAAAACCTCTCAATTTCTTCAAAAATTTATGTTACTGTAAGTTTTTCGATGTTGGCCTTTAGGTGGTCACATAAACCTTCCGGTGACCTTCGGGTTGTTTCTTGCGAGGAAGGTTTCTCTGATCCGAGTGGTGATGTACATGGTTGCTCGGTGTCTGGGCGCCATCTGCAGAGTTGGGCTGGTGATGGCCTGCATGAAGAGCTAGTACAACCGCCTCGGCGGCGGAGCTAACTCAGTGACCACCGGATACGACACCCACACTGCTTTGGGTGCTGAGATTATCGGTACTTTCGTGTTCGTTTGCACCATATTCTCCGCCACCGACCCCAAAAGAAGTGCACGTGAGTCTCACGTCTCTGTAAGCAGTAGAAGAAACTCAAATTTCTGAGTTATATGCATCATTTTCTTTGATCTTCTGCGAGTAACCTTGGATTCTGATTCTCAGGTTTTGGCACCACTTCCAATTGGGTTTGCTGTGTTCATGGTGGACTTGGCCACCATTCCCAACACCGGCACTGGCATCAACCCTGCTCGGAGTTTCGGGGCCGCTGTTTTTTACAACAACGACAAAGCGCGGGATAACCATTTAAGTCCTTTTGAGCTAGAAATAAGTTACTGGTTTTTCTTACTTAAAAGCTACTTATAAGTAATTTTGGTGGTTTAGTGGATCTTCTGGGTGGGACCGTTTGTGGGAGCATTGGCAGCAGCATCATACCATCATGCTGAGGGCTACAGCGATTAAGGCATTGGGATCCTTCCGCAGCAACCCAACAAACTAATGATGATAAAATAACAAGAAACCAACCAAAGATTGGATTCATAATCTCTTTTTGTGTTGTTTTCATTTACCTAATTTAGCCATAATTGTATCTATATTTTTATGTAAAAGTAGATAAACTCACTAGTTAGAATATTTGTTACTAAGTGTTTAATGAAGTTTCATGTAGTAATTGATAAAATGCATTTTCCTACAACTATTTACAAACACGGCACAATGAATAACATTAAACTACTCAATTAAGTACTAAATGTTTCTGGTTAGTGAAAGCCACAAAAACTTCCTGAGGATCCAATTCTCCGCTACATTTTCTTTAGAACATGGTTGATAGTTATTAATTGGCATTGCTCTTTTCAAATAGTTCTAATTAAGAGGATTGAAGTTTTAGTAAAGATTGCAAGATAAAGCAAGAAGCATCTTTATTAGCAGATATAAATGCACGAAAAAATATGATAAAAGCACATGAAACTTCAAAAATTAAAATTATATCTTGACTTGAAAAGATGATATGTCATGTCATGTAATTACACGAGCTTTAACATTTTCTTAAGACACAGAATTCCTTTGTTATATGAGGTGATAAGGAACACTATAAGCATTTATTGGAGAATTCATTAAGTAATGATCATTATGAAATATAGAGGCATATTCACATTATTATTGTAAGTGTCTATCCTTGTTGAAACTGAAAAATCAATGCCGTATCTTCTCTAAAGCACCAGAATCCTTCTCAATAGTTTCAAAGCTTTCTACTTGTTATCAACGATCTTGTGCCTTATGTTTGGAGATTCTTAGAAGACATTCAATCTTGAACTTGGAGTTCTAAACTCACAAAAGCAGTTGTGAAAAACAAAAGAAGTTTTGTATAACAAACAACACATATAACCAAATCAGAATTAAGGCATGCACACCAAATTTTTTTAAATTGCTTTTGGCCTGCTTCATATTCTTGATGCCACTCTCTTTATTGACACATGAAAAGTTACAAAATGAAACTAATAGTTTATATAGTGATAAGAGAAAAATTATACCCATCTTTAGCAATCAAAATAGGTATATGCATAAGAACATATATGATAACTTGAATGACATTAAGCTAATAAATACCTTGATTAAGCACATAACAAATTCTCCTCTAACTACTGGAGGTAGTAAATAATTATGAGATTATAAAGTGCAGAAAAACCACCAATAACTCCTCCTAACAATTAAGAATTAGAAAAATACTATCAAAAGTAATTTTTCAATCTCTATTTTTCATTGTTTAAGAGAATTTAGCTTATAATTTTCCATGAAATAATCTCAAAGAAGCATAGAAAGTCAATTAAACAAAAGCCTAGGAAAAAAAAGGATGTAAATAGAATGGCTAATGGAGCCCCAAATCCTTGGATACATGATGCATCTGCCACTTTTAATATATCAGTTTCTACATAAATATTGAAATTTCTAACTTCAGTTTTAATTACAAACTACAATTAGTTATCAGATAAACATAATGGAAATATCAGCTTCTACATAAATCTTGAAATTTCTAACATCAGTTTTAATAAAAACTACAATTAGTTATCAGATAAACATAATGGAAATATCAGCTTCTGCATAAATCTTGAAATTTCTAATTTGGGCGTAGCATCGATCCAAACATGTGTTTTTGTTGTTGACGATTTCAAAGAGAGATCAAAGAGAAGGGAAGAAGTGCACAATTCCAAAAAGAAACCCAGTGCGTGGAATCCTAGAACGTGTGGATAGGAAAAACGGAGTTTTGCTACGGCCAAAATTGTTTTCTTATTTTTTTTGAAAAATAAATAAAAGAGGAAGGAATGTAGAGACGATTGGAGATTACGACACGTGACCTAAATTGCAATACCATGAGCAAAGCAAGTTTTACCATATTAAACTAAGCCTTTTATAGTGTGTGTGTGTGTGTAGAGGACATTTATTCTCATCTTCATCTTCAATGTTCTTTTTACCTTATTATTACAAGTATCAAACACATGTTGCACGTGTTTGATAATAAGTACATGACCAAGTTAAGCTTGTTTTCAAATTGCTTACGGGTTGCAAAGGAATAATTAATGGTTCTTCTTTTTACATATATTTTTCAGGAATCTAATGAATAAAGTCATACATGGTCAAGCTTATCTTGAACAAGAGCAACGTAAGGTTTATTATATTATATATTGTTTTTTTTCATTTGTGATTCATTGCCAGTTTTACTGCTGTTTTAATCAATTATGTGAATATAATTTAATAATTCTGATAGCAAATAAAATGATACGGTGATGATCATATCTATTTCATAGGAAAAAATAAATAAACAGAATTTTCAGTCTATGCTATATCAAGCTGCTGTTAGAGATGACAGGAAGTCTATTGAAGATGCCCAGGAGTTGACAAGAGAAGCGTAGACAATGCGAATAACAAAAATTGGAGATAGGCTACTTAATTCACATAGCTTGTAATCAGGTTGTGCTACATAATAAACCCGGGGCTATGATGGTTTGTTGGATTCGGATTAAATCCATAGGCGAAAGCCGGTGAATGGATTGGTAAATATAATTAGTGTCAAACGTGTTACTCCAAGTCGTGTTGGACCAAGAGTTGTCTAAGTGGCTTTTTTGAAGTAACGCGTTTAACATGGTTGCTCATAAACCCACCCAAACAAACCCTATTTCCTTTTGCATGGTAACTAGACAATGGTATATTTTTACCTTTGTTGGGCGTTGGAATTTATCTCAAGTATGGAAGGATTTTGCAAATTGGTGACTTTCCTTGTCTTGGCTGCCTTTTTCATTAAAAGGCAGATAATTTTGTCTCATTCATGAGATTACCACCGAGAAGACTACCGAGAATACCAATCGAGACACTGCCTCTTGCCATTTTTCTTTGTGAAAAACCGTGACCTTTTGTGGGTGTTTTTTAGTGCTGCCATTGGAGGGAGTTGTAGGGAAGTTTTAGCTTGTTCTTGATCGATTAGAAGATTTGGTTGGAGACCTTTGACACTAGATATCTGAGCCCTGATCCATTAACTCGATTCCACCACTTCCGGCTGGCAATTGGAGAACAAGACTTCTTTTTTTATTGCTTTGTTGTTCTTCTTTATTTTTGGCCAAGTTTGGATTGTAATTAATACATATTGTGACTTCTTGCGAGGTTGTAACCCCCAACATAGCTGCTGCCAGCAAGCTTGCGGACACTGTTTCCGGCAAGCTAGTCGATCATATGGATAAAAATGACTTGAAGTTGACTAATGATAAGATGATACATCAGGTCATGTGGAAATTGTGCAATCTATGTATGCTAAACAAAATGAACTGCCAAAAATAAAGAACAACAACAAACGGATCCCTCTTGAAATAGCGTTTTTGGGTAAAGAGATAAAAATGATCGAGTATCTTTATCGAATTACCCCACTTCCTGACCAGCTGTTCACAGCAAATGTTATCCGCAATCAGTTTAGAAAGAGTTAACGTATACAATTTTTGATAGCAAGTACACCCGACATATATATCCGTAAGTTCTGAGTTGAAAGCATGCATCGAGAGTTTTCTTTTTGAATTTTGTACTGTATAGTTTAACAAAGGTTCTAGAATACCAAGTTGGATATTTTGGGCCAATGGACAACTTACAACTGATTTTTATATCTAGTTGTTAGGAAAAAATTTTCATCACATGTTGGAAGATTATGCGCAATGCGTAGAAGACGGGTTGATTGGGCAATATGACAAACTTGTTTTCATATTGGTTTCTAGAAATTAAGGTGAAAATTCATGCTTTTTTAAAAAAAAAAAAAAATTGCGTATTAAATATAAATTGCCGGAAGCCAGTAAACAGGCACAACCAGGCTGCACAGTACGTTGAAATTCAAGTTCAGGCTGCAGAGTCATCTGGGCTCAGTAACTTTTGGATCGCATTTTAACTAGTGCTTTTTAATTACATGGTGATGATTATATGGCCTTGATTTTGGATTTATATTTGATTATTCTCAAACTAATAACAGGATCATGACCATTGACCAACTGCAGGGGACACTCGCAGTCGGTTATATATGAAGCTGCTACTTTTGTGTAATTGGAAGACAAGTGCATATACTATGGCGATAACAGATAATGGAGAAAGGCGCTTCTTCACATAGCTGCTGCCTACAAACAAACGAAATTTGTCTGCCAAACTAGCTAGTTGAGAGAAACTTAGCTAAGGGTGTTCCCGAAAACCAACTTAATGTTTCATGTTGCTGCTAGAGGTGGAAATGTTGGATTTCTGGACTTGCTGCTTACTAGAAACATTAATCCTCTTTGCCGTCAGCTATGGATGCGTGACACTAGTCAGCGTGCCCTACAATATGCAGTATTCCTTTCGTTTCCTCCGCCAATATTCTTGACGAACCAGGTGGTTATCAGAGTCAATCAGGCAAACCCATACTCTTGACGGACCGGTTGTTCACAGTTTTTCTCTTTATCATATGCTGTGGGAATGTTGAGCTCAGCAATTTCGATAATGATTTTCTTTTCGATTTTAATTTCACACTTCAGTTATGAAGATTTTACTTCTCCTATATATACCCTACAGGTTGTGGTTTGGACAAATATCCCCCGGCCCTTTGTTTCAATTGTTTGCATAGTGTTATCATTCACTGCGACATTCTTTCTGGTATATATACGAGGAAGAAAAGCAAGCCAAGCTGGTGCCCATATTTGTTGCTACTCTTGCCACTTATCCCTTCATTTCTTATGTAGGATTACGTTCTAAATTATATAATCAGATAGTCAACGGCATAAATGAGTGTAATGGTATGTTGACATTCGGCAGTGCAGTTGAAATAAGTTATAATGTTATGTATCCATAATTAATAAATGTAAGAGGATTCGCAAGTAAATAAGTTGATGTTATGTGTCGATAAATTAAACTGAAATGATATACAGCAAATGATCCTGTTTGAGTGACGCTGTAAAGAAGAGAATCAATTGAATAAATGCTTCGTAGCTAGAGAGTTTCGTCACATATTTCAACATCAATCGAGGTAATTAAACTCGTAAACTCTCAAGCTAATTATTTATCTATATGTATAAAGATTTGAATATGATGACTACGCAAAAGAAGCAACAAGTAAAACCAACGAAATTTAACCATTTACGTGTCCAATCACTTTTCAAACTAAAAAGGAAAGGCTTTATATATACCTTGCTAGGCAGTAAATATTGCTGATCCTCCATGGATCTCCAGTGTCAACATATACTAAAGGCAATTGTTTTCCACGTTAGATGCCTGTCATAAATATTTCAAATAAATATGGCAAGGTTCTGGTTGAAGGTTGATTCCAAAAAAGTAGCCCGGTGTTAATTAATTGCTGGCATGTGTTTTCCAATTTAGGCTTAGTCAAAGATTTGTGCAGATTTTTATTATTTCTTTGTGTAATGGTTACTTATGAAGTAGTGGAAAATAATATAGTTGAGACCTTTTAGTAACTTTCTATCTCTTATAAGCCCATTAATAGGCACCCTCGTCGCGGTTAGATATGTAGTGGAAAATAATATAGTTGAGATCTTTTAGCAACTTTCTATGTTTTGTAAGCCCATTAATAGGCACCCTCATCGCCGCTACAGGCCAAAAAGTCGTCGCTACAGACCAACAGCGGCTACTTTTTGCGACAACCACGTTGTTACTATTGGCCCGTACTTGTTGCTTCCTAGCGACGACTAGGGACCCTGCAGCGGCAATAGCTATATGTCGCCGCTATAGACCACACGAACTTGGGCCACAAAAAATATTTGACCCGATCCAACCCGCCCTCTGACCCGACCCAGCTCCACCTCATTTAATTGAGGCATTATTTTGCCTCCACCATGACTCGAATCAGGGAAGTCCTCCTCCAACTCCAAGCCCTTCACCAATTGAACTAAGGCAATTTTCAATACAATACTTACATATAATATATATATTATATCAATTATTACAACAATAGCGACAAACATGGTATCTATATCAACAAAATTCGTCGGTATAGGGCTCAAGAAAGGCAGGAAATCTTCCCGCCAAGCTTTATAGCGACGACTTTCATATCGCCGCTATAGGTGGAACTTGTCGGCGCTGTAGGTAGGACCTGTAGTGGCGACATCTTGATGTCACCGCTATAGGCAGGACCTACAGCGGCGACATTGATTTGTCGCCACTACAGGGGTTACCCTACTACAGAAAAAGCTGTAGCGACGAAATTTGGGGTCCCAGAAATTGTCGTCGCTGTAGGCGACATTTCTTGTAGTGAGTTTCCGACATTTTTAGTATCAAAGCCGTGTTTAGAGAGTGTAAACACTTGAGTTGAGTGAAACACAACAACGGTATTGCAATGGGCGCTACATAACCACTCATTTCTATTTTCATAGGAGAAGCTAGGCTATGAATTCCAGAGTATCCGTATGAAAACTCTACTCAAATCTCAAGATCTTTGTGACTTGGTAGAAAATTGTTATATAGATCATGATAAAGAAGGCAGATTGCAGGAGAACCAGAAGAGAGACTCCAAGGCATTGGGGATCATTCAACAATCTGTCCATGGTAGTATTTTCTTAAGGATCACAACAACGACGACCACTTCTTAGAAAGCATGGTCAATTTTGAAGAAGGAATTTCAAGGTGATTCAAAGGTCATTGTCGTGAGGTTGCAATCACTTCAACATAATTGAAACCTTATTGATGAAAAGAAAAGAAAAGAATCAATTGCTGATTTTTTGTCAAGAGCAATGGCAATAGCCAGTTAGATGTGGTCTTTGTTGATAAGATAACTGATCCACACTATGGTTGAAAACGGTATTTAGAGAAATTGATCACGTGGTTTCTGCAATAGAATAATCCCAAGGATTTGTCAACTTTTTTGTTTGATGAACTAATGGTGTCGTTGCAAGTGCCCATGAGTCAAGGATTAGTAGATCGCTTGAAAATGATGAAGAAAAGGCATTGCAAACAGCATGGGCATATAAAAGCTGATTACTACCCTCAAAAGTCGCCACACGAAAACCCTAACCTTTGGAGGAACCCCCAGCTGCTAAAAGGATTTCCAAAGTGTAGCATTGTCGTTCAGAGCCCCACTATCCCCTAACTGAGCTTCAAAAGTTAGCATATTATACCCGCTCTTCCCCGTATATGTACCTGACGGATGGAAGTGCCAAATGAACGTGTCTCGTTCATACCGATCACTAAGTGGAATTGCCAAAATTCTCTCCACATCGAGCGGCCAGAATGTCTCTTTCACCACTGGTATATCCCATTGCCCGTCCTCAGTGAGCAATTCGTTAAACCACTGATGACCTTCATGTGGCCGTGTAATAGGTTTGAAGCCAGACGCACTAGGTATCCAATTGTCATAGTAAATTCTAATATGCTCCCCTGATCCAACACGCCAATGTGCCCCCTTTCGAATCACTTCTATACCTCATACAAGGATCTTCCATAAGTATAATGATCCCGGCCTATCTCGTGCTTCCAAAATTTCACAGTTGGGAAATATTTTGCGTTCAACACTTGGGCCGCCAAAGATGAAGGCTCCTTTACAATCCTCCAAACTTGCTTCGCAATTAAAGCTTGATTAAAGAATTGCATGTCTCTAAACCCGACTCCCCCCACTGACTTTGTCTCACATATGGTTTTCCAACACACTCATGGCACTTCCCCTCTTGTCCTGCCTCGAACTCTAACAAAATCTAAGGATAAGGCTTCGGATATCATTCTCTACCACTGCTAGAAGCCAAAACATACTCATAACATAAGTTGGTATTGCCTGGACCACTGCCTTAATCAACACCTCTTTCCCGGCAGCCGACAAGAGTTCCGCTCGCCATCCTTGAAGCTTTTTCCACACCCTCTCACAAATGTAAGTAAAACTATGCCTCTCATTCCTCCTAGAACAGCCAGAAGACCCAGATAAATGTCATGTTGTTGCATATGTGGAATGCCTAATATCAGCCACATGTTGCCTTACTTCTGTCGTATTATTGGGGCTAAAGTTTATTGATGTCTTCTCCAAATTAACAACCTGCCCTGACACCCTTTCATACACATATAGAACCTCCCTCAGCTGTAGGGCTTCTCCATGTTGTGCCCGATCAAACATGATGGAGTCATATGCAAAGAAGAGATGGCTTATCCAAGGAGCGTGCATATAGACACGATGCCCTTGGATACGGCCCTGGCGTTCCACTAATCTCAAGGCACCTGAAGAACCCTCAACACAAAGTAAGAACAAATATGGAGATAAAAAGCATCCTTCCCTAATTCCTCTAGTAGGTGTAACCGACCCACAATATTCACTGTGTAACCGGAAAGGAAAAGAAGTGGAAGATATACAACCAAAGATAAGTCTAATACATCTATCAAAGACAGGGACGGAGCCATATTAGGCCCAGTGCGGTCAATGGACCGCACTGTACCTTCCCACGTCCCACTAAGAATTGCAGGCGGACCACACTGAAATTGTCGGAGAGAAGCCCTCAAGTTGCTTAATTGTTTTCCTTTCCCCTTAAAAATTGCTTTTGTTTTCTCTAAAAGAAGTTCCACCCTCGTGGTCTCCATCTCCTCTAAAAACCCAAAACCAGAATTGATCCAACACACTCCGAGGCCCATTTAACTTAATTCATTTATTTATTCAAAAACAGCATCATGTCTTATTTTATAGACTACAACATCCAAGTCCTCAAATTGCACAAGCGGTGTGGGATTCCTTTCTTTTATAAAGCAGAGTAAAAGTGTTCTCAAATTGCATAATGGTTAATTTTATTATTTTTATTTTTATTTTTTTTTGAAGGCATAATGGTTGAATTTATTGAGAATAACTTGGAGATTTATTTGACTAGAGTCATCAAACTTGTTGGCATAAAAGATTATGATTTTTAATAGGAAGCTAGCCTGAATCGAAGAATAAGTCTATAACGATTTAAGTATAGATTGTATGTGTTTTATATTTTTTTTTCAGAAAGTTATTTTTGTTATCGGTTTCTAAGTTATTGTTTGATTAATTAGCGGTTATCCCTTAACTCTTTCAGTCAATTCATAAGCAAATGGTTTAATAGAAGATGTATTTGAGATGTTATATTCTTTTAAAAGTCTCGTTTTGATTTTAGATTTTAGAAAAGGAAAACCAAATAGGTTTTGAATTTTATCATCTATAGATGACAAGAAAAGCAAAAATTGTTTCTTTTCCTTGAAGTTCAATAAGATCGATCTCATATGATTGCATCTTGATACGATATTACTCTAGTCCATTTTGTCTTTGTTAAAAAATTCCGACCGCACTGAACTCGGATCCTGGCTCCGCCCCCTGATCAAAGATATACGTTGATTAATATTGATCAACAAGACTCCAAACAAAATGTTCCCTTAGGAAGTTTCACAATACATGGGAAATTTTGCTCTTGCTGCTGATGAAAAAGATGACTCCACACTGGCGTTTGCAATATGGGCATCTCAACATCGAAGGTATGAAATTATTAAGTAATAAAGGTATGATTCTTGTACTACTGAAATTGACTCTACTGAATTATATAAAGGATGCATATCTAGAAAACAACCCAAAAAATCATTTCATGTTGAAAGGGCTTAGACAGTTTCAAAGTGTCGTGAATTAATTCATGCCAATTTATATATGTGGCCCTATGCAAACTAAATAATGACATTGCATAGTCGTTTCTCGACTAGATACTAAATAACGTAAAGAATATAAATAGTAATCTAATTAAAATTGGAAATTACTTTTAAATTTTTTAAATTGAAAACAAGATTCTACATGTGAAACACATTGGAAAATGACTTTAATTTTGCTTATAAAACTGAGTTAAAGTATAAAGTGATACACGATAATGCCTTGCGTGACTGATGAGTGATTCTTGGTCAGGATCCTAATTACTTAATAATAATGGGCAAAAGAAAGACATTATTTTATATCCTTTTTCTTTATCTGCAGTCTTCACCTTCAATCTTTTTAACTTTTTATAAATTGAAACTCTACTTGGGTGTCACACACCTTACTTAGTTTCTCTTCGACTTGGAGCATTATTATTGAAGAAAAGCCAAGATCCAACGTATCGACCAATCAACTTCCCGATTGGGCGCAGAATCGCAACAAATTAAGGTTTACATTTTGAGTTTCTTTTAATGAAACAAGATACAATATTGTTCGATCCCACCTTTAATTTTTCATTCCAACTATTTATTTGTTTGTTTGTTTATTTACCTATTTATTTGCATGCTTTCAGTTCAAGCCACGCATTTTGGAAGATTATATATATTCATAATAAATTTTTACATGCACTCATACAATACTCAGTACGACAAGCTAAGCTAGCTTGTTTTCATTTTGGAATATTATTAATTCATTTTTCGTATCTTGCAGGAATTTATCCCTCGAACACAAACATGCATAATCAGAATGATGAACTCGAAGTTGAGTATATTGAGTCGTCTTACCAATGTAAGTTAATTTTGGATATTTGAACAACAGTTCTCAAAAAGTGTAAAATTCAACAAAACCCAGGGCCTTTATGTACTCTGATACCATAATATAGGTCACTCGATCTAAAAGTGTAATCAAGCTTGGGCTATTTTTTATATTATTTATTATGTCTTCAGTACAATTAATTTTTGTTTTAGTTAATTAATGCTGATCTGCAAATTAACATATTGTATGATCATCGATTGATCTCAGTGGATATTCGGTCGTTGTTATATCAAGCTGCTGTTAGAGACAATTGGAAGGCAGTTGAAGAAGTACAGAAGTACTTCTGGAGAAATGTGTATACTACTAAGATAACAAAAAATGGAGACAGGCTTCTTCACATAGCTGCTGCCAACAAGCAATTGGAATTTGCACGCAAGCTAGTCGAACTTTTGCCTCATAAAGAATACTTGATGACATTGATTAATCATAGAGGTGATACAGCTTTCCATGTTGCAGCTAAATCAGGTTGTTTAGAAATTGTCAAGTTCATGTATGCTCGGTGTGCACAACTCACGAAACGTTGCAACGAAGAGGGAAAGATCCCTCTTGAAATCGCATTTTTGGCTAAAGAGAAAAAAATGGTCGAGTATCTTTATCCAATTACCAAACCGGAAGAGTGTTGCACTGATGAAGATTGCTTCACACTTCTTATGGCTGCTATTCAATTAGACATGTTTGGTATGTACATATATACTTATGAGATCTCCATTATTAATTTATGCGTTTATACTTAAAAATTTTTGTAGTGTAATTAAGCAATTGCTTTGATTTCCTAATCATCTAAGCATGATGCAGATATCGCATGGGATATAGTCATCAAAAAAAGAGAGGCGTTTTATTCAGATTATACCAGATGTTTGAGGGCTCTAAAAGTGTTAGCTCAAAAGCCAATGTCTTCTTCTATTGAAGAACCACTCTGGCATCGCATCCCTTTTATGTCCCGTAAGCTCTAAGTATTCAATTGATTTGTTTCTGATCACTCGTCTTCACAAGTAAACTAATTAGTCAAGATTAGCAAAAGTTTTATTTTGCCCTCATCAAGAAATTTATGGTCAGATCAATAATTGTTTGCATGTTATGTATGTGTGAAAATTTTCTTGCACCCATAGAAGGAGGCTGCATAAGCTAAATGTAATTGAAATTTCACTATATGTATGTGCTGAAGAATAGATACACGTACATTTTTAATTTGCACAGGTTCAAAAAGCGCTAGAGCACACAGGACATGGTTCCAAATGCAGATAACAGCAAGCACGTTGGTAAAGAATTTCTGGTCAGCAATTCAGTTATTACCAGAAGATACCCTAAGGGACATAATTCAGACGTACTTAATATTTCATGATGCTGCTAGAACTGGAAATGTTGAATTTCTTGCGCTGCTTACCAGAACCTATCCTAATATGCTATGGATACGCAATGATGAAGAGCAAACCGTACTTCAAGTTGCTGTAAAATACCGACAAGATAAAGTCTTTGGTTTCCTCTGTCACGTCGGAGCAGTTAAAGATTATATAAATTATTTTAGAGGTGAAGAAGAAAACATTTTCCACTTAGTTGGACAGAGACCACCTAGAAGAATACTCAATAAGGTGCCCGGAGCAGCTCTTCAAATGCAGAGAGAGCTACTGTGGTTTAAGGTACTGATCAGAAATTAATTCCAGAATTTATTTTGAAAGGAAAAAGCTTGGTTACGGGAATTCCTATTCACACATTGGTGTCGTGTGTCCTATTTGTACAAACAATAGTACAAAGAATGGTAAATGCAGCAAGCATTTCTCATTTTGAAAAGAATATTTAGTAATTTAAAGTTGGTTTGCAGGAGGTAGAGAAGAACTTTCCACTTACAGTACTGGATGATGAGGAAGTGCAATTAGGGGCAAACAAAAAGCCACCGGAGGAAGTATTTTTGATAGAGCATGAGGACCTGCAGAAAGATGGTGAGAAGTGGATGAAAGAGACAGCGACTTCTTGCATGCTTGTGTCAACCTTAGTTGCCACGGTCGCATTTGCTGCTGCCTTCACTGTACCAGGTGGCTATAAGAGTGAATCAGGCGTTCCCATACTCTTGAAGGACAAGCGGTTCTCAATTTTTGTCATATCAGATGCAATGGGAATGTTCAGCTCATCAACTTCAATAATGATGTTCTTGTCGATTTTAACTTCTCGCTTCAGTGATCAAGATTTCCTGCTTGCATTACCCAAATGGTTGGCATTTGGATTGGTATCCCTATTTGTTTCAGTTGCTTGCATGGTGTTATCATTCAGTGCCACATTCTTCTTGGTCTACAAGGAAGAAAAGCAGGTCAAGGTGCCCCAACTGGTTGCTACTCTTGCCTGTGCTCCACTCATTTTCTATATAGCATTACATGTTAATCTATGGATCGACATAATCCGCGCTGCATGGACGTCCAGTTTTCTATTTAAATATCGAAGCAAACACTGACTTGGCTTATAACAAACCAGGTTCCACTGGAAGTACTGTGCAACAATATGTGTATTTCCAATTCAATAATGTTGAAAATATTGTTTTCATTAGGTTTTGGACTTGCTTGTTTATCTGCATACTTTAGATTATAATAACTTATGTAATGGAAGCTTCGTCAAGAACTTGAATTGAACGATTGGTGAGGTTGATGGTTAGAACTGCGTTTAAACTGGTTCTAGAGAGATAAAAGAGACTCGAGGAGAAAATTTTCTGGTGGAGTACCTTTTTTTTAGTGTTTTTTTCCCCTCCCCTGAACAGGAGTTAATACATGCGAAACCATTTTGGTGTTTTGATTAAAAATTACTGGTGGATTTAAAATGTGGTAGGATAAATTAATCTTTAAAAATTTACCCTTAACGACTTAACATTATTGAGTTTCCAGAATGAGATTTACAGGAGATTATAAACACCATATTAATTAACTTCTATGAATGTACATGCAGAGAGACTATTGGTCAATGAAGATGCAGTTTGACTCATAAGCATTTAACAATGGTTTTTCCCTTAATAATTCATTCATAGAAATTATTTTGATTGAGAGTCAAGAGATAAATGTAGGAATGAACAGAACTAAACATAAATATTTGCTAAAATATCAACACTGTTCTCTGGAGAACAAAGCTTATATATACAAAATTTACTTTTACAAAAGATTCTTTTATTCCACATGTTATTTGTATGATATAGGACCTGACCTTGAAACTGCAAATCTAGGCAAGGGACTGGGACCTGTGCTGCTTGATGTTGAGCCTTCGACGAATTTGGACTTGCGGTTCAAGCTATAGTCCAAGGGCCCAGATCTCCTCATATTACGAAGTTTGCTGTCTGTACTCCTGATGCTACCATTTTCAGTATCATATTGATCTTGGCCATGAGTTGATGAAGCCTTGAAATAACCGGAATCATTTACGCTCGACTGTAGAGAAGAATCTGACATGCGCTCTTCCGATCTTGAATGATGCAGGAGAGGCATGTGCCAGTGACACGGCAGGAGAGTGTCGTGGGGACAAATTCAATGAAGCCAATGGAGTTGAAGAATTTGAATAGTACTGACTGTATATGGAACGGAGGATGGCATAAGGTACATGTGATTCCAATAAGCTTCTTGGTAGATATGGTGAGATCTCACACAACTGATCGAGGAAGATCAGCTTTGAGACCAAGTTTGACCTGTCAAATGTATAAAATCAACGCACGGAAAAATGCATTTCATGAAAAAATAAATAAATAAATAAATAAAAAGGAACATAATAAATAAGTTTTCCAAATGTCATTTCATGAGTCTGTCTAAAAGACTGACTAATAGTGTGCACGTGAACAAATATGGAAACAATATGGTTGATATTTGCTCAAATATTGGGCAGTTGAAATAAGCCACGACTTGTACTAAGCATTTAAAGAAGTATTATCTCAACAGATAATGTTATTCGTCCATAAATGTAGCATCTGACTAAGAGGATTTGCAAGCAAATATCACCGACTTACCTATTGCTTTCATTCCAGGAATCTAAAATGATTCCAGCAGAGAACTTGACGAAAAGCTGCATTGTGGACTTTATGCTGGCTTCTGCCGAGAAACGATTCTCTGACTCAGAATCAAAGGTTTCGCTGACGTGACCATTTGAATGAGACTGTTTCTGTTGATATTCTCTTTCAAGTCTTACGAATCCACTTCCTGCAATCACTGAACAAATACACCTGGCCAAAGAAAATTCGATGTCAGAGACCATAATATCAGAGAAGACGGGGCAATGTAGTGTTGTCTACTTATCTTTAAAATAAATAAACAAAAATAATAAGTGCCAGTAACATAGAGAAACAAAAATATTCCAGCATATTTAATTGTCAGCAAATCATTACACTGAAATCATATAGATTATATATCTATGGACTAGAAACCACTTGAATCGTAAACCAACTACTTATGCCAACTTGCAAAGAACTAAGATGATTATAGATTTAAAGGTGCTGTCTTCCATTTGCACAGAATATATAAAGTGACGAAATGAAGGTCGGTCAGTAAAATAACTGCAGCAAATGATCCTGTTTCAAGTGACACTACAAGAAAGAGAATTAATTGACATGAAGCGTAGAGAGAGTGTTGTCCCATGAATCGAGATAATTAAACTACTAACCTTGCAAGCTAATTGTTTATCTATATGTAAAAAGACTTGAATATGACGGCATGAGATAACTTAAAATGCAAGAAGTAAAAGGAATGAAACTTAAGCATTTATGCACACAATCATCTTTTATACTTAAAAAAGAAAAGGCTTCATACCTTGCTAAGCAGTAAATATTGTTGCTGAAGCCTCCAGTGTCAACATTAAAGGCAGTCGTGTTCCAGATGTTAGATGTCATAAACGTCGCAAATAAATATGGCAACAGGTTCCATGAACCATCACTTGCACCCCCCACTTCTTCCAAAATTGATCGGACCCACTCAGAATCATGGTCTCCACCTACATTAACACTATTTGCCACTCTTCT
>CAVNYN010268975.1:0-145756 GCA_963692815.1 Nyctanthes arbor-tristis
CCCAAGTAATCAGGACCGAGAAAAAAAGTATCAAACATAGACGGTAGCAAGGAGCATCATATGTTCTTTCTTTGGCGTCGATTAGGGCTAGAGAGAGAGATATTCAAAAGGGCTCAAGAGAGAGAGGGAGAGGGAGAGACGATCTGCAGAAAAGGGGAAATAATTTGTGGACCTAAAGTCAGGAGCGTGTAAGAAAAGGTGGGGGTAAATTTGGAAAATAAAAAAATGTCGTCCAGTGGTACCTTGCTCTTTAAACATGGTACAAAATTGAATCTACAGTAGCAATTGCATTAAGGCTCTTATATATATTTAGGATAAATGACAAAACGAAACACAATTCGAAAAATGACAGAATACACAACAATGAATCACTGGCAAACCCAAGTAATCAGGACCGAGAAAAAAAGTATCAAACATAGACGGTAGCAAGGAGCATCATATGTTCTTTCTTTGGCGTCGATTAGGGCTAGAGAGAGAGATATTCAAAAGGGCTCAAGAGAGAGAGGGAGAGGGAGAGACGATCTGCAGAAAAGGGGAAATAATTTGTGGACCTAAAGTCAGGAGCGTGTAAGAAAAGGTGGGGGTAAATTTGGAAAATAAAAAAATGTCGTCCAGTGGTACCTTGCTCTTTAAACATGGTACAAAATTGAATCTACAGTAGCAATTGCATTAAGGCTCTTATATATATTTAGGATTGTTCAACATCATCAGGTACAACTGCGCCGTGATCCAGAAAGGTGAGGACGAAGTCAAGTTTCTATTATCATTTCAAGAGGTATTTTTGGATATGTAGTCAATCCATAGAGTTCATCCATGCATACATCTTTAGGCCCCATATTTTCAGGTAATTTCCAGTTAAATCCATGCAACAAGATCGGAAGAGCAGTCGATTGGACAAGCTTGAGTCCGAGGTTGTAACCAGGGCAACCCCGGTGGCCTGATCTCAAATGGTTGATGGAATGGATTATAATGAGACATCTGCACCAGTTGCCAAAGTTGTCACTATTTGAAGCCTTCTTTCTCTAAATGTAGCTAGAAACTGGTAGCTTCATCAACTAGATGTTCAAAATGCTTTTTCCATGTATATATAGGGATCTTGATAAATTTACAAAGGCCATTCAACAAGGAGGTTTCCAATCATTAAAGGGATTAATTATTCCCTTTTCAGGTTTGCTGAGATTCATTTACTGAAGTGTTAATTATTTATATGGGTGATATGATCATTAGAGAAATAATCTCGCTTCCATTTCAAGGGTCAAAAGATTTTGCTTGATCATTTCAAAATTGTGGACATTTGAAATTTCAAATATTTCCTAGGCATTGAAGTAGCCAGCTTGGTTCAAAGAAGGCGTTTCTCGATTTCCCAACACAATAATTGTAATTTTATATCGCCATAGTTATGGAAAAAAATATACAAAGAATCCAAAGAAGGCGTTTCTCGATTTCTCAACACAATAATTGTAATTTTATATCGCCATAGTTATGGAAAAATATAAAATATCAAATCGAAAATCAAGTCTTTGTAAAGCTTTAGTTAGGTAAAATTAAACCCACGTACGTATATGAGGGGTCAAAAATTTAAAGAGTGGTATGTAATACACTTGGAGGTGCATCAAAATCTGTACTGATCATCTTCTCAACATTTATTCTCAAATTACTACCATACAAATTCTAGAATTGAACAGCTATATTATTTCTTGGAGATTATAGAGAATTGGACTGTATATTATTAAATAATAATTAAATAATATTATACTCTTTTTTTCCCCCTCCTTATACTACTATTGTTCAACACCATGTAAAAACCGCTTCACAATCCATACTTAATAAAGGTGAGGAGGAAGTCGGGGTTCTATTATCATTTCAAGAGGTACTTTCGGACGTGTAGTCAATCCGTAGAGCTCATCCATGGATACATCTTCAGGCCTCATATTTTCAGGCAATTTCCAGTTGAATCCATGCAACAAGTTGGCAAGGGTCGACCGGACAAGCTTGAGTCCGAGGTTGTACCCAGGGCACCTCCGGCGGCCTGACCCAAATGGTAGTAGCGAAAAATTTTTTCCCAACATGTCAATTGTCTTGTCCAAAAACCTTTCTGGCAAGAATTGTTTTGGTTCATCCCAATATTTAGGGTTCCTCCCGATGCTCCATGTATTTATTAGGATTGTCGTTCCCTTTGCAACGTGGTAGCCTGTTGATGATAAAATTTAAGAAAATAAATGTGTATATTCCATTTTAAAAAGTAAAGCTTTTTTTTTTTTTTTTTTTAATATCATGGTTATGAAATTCATATAAGTATTTTCTCACTATAAGTAATTAGTTTCATGTAGAAGCAATCAGTATAATTACCTGAGACGTTGCAATCGGCAATGGCAAAATGCGGGGCGAGTAATGTCGCAAGTGGATGTAATCTAAATGTTTCTTTGATTATAGCCTCAATGTAAGGCAATTTGGAGAAGTCATCTTCTTCCACCCATCTCTCTCTTCCGATGACTCTATCAATCTCTTCTCTTGCCTTCTCCAATATGTGGGGTTTACTAATGATTTCATGAAGTGCCCATTCAACTGTGGTTGCTGAGGTGTCTATCCCCCCTACTAGTAGATTCTGTTAGAATTTAGAAACATGAGTTGTTATCAATATATGAACAAGTTACTGATGTGATTTGAAGTGGGTATAGAGCGATGTATATTAATATTATCATTAATGTCTGATACTGTTACGATACTAAATGTCTAGTGCTTAAACATTCCTGCGTTTTGACTTCAACCTCTTTTCAAATATCCTTATTAAAGTCTAAGAAGCCCTAAGTTTGGTGAAGACTAAAAAACCAAGAACATGAATTTAAACTTTGTATTGTAATTACTGTGTCATCTTAAGTGATATAAAATATTTTTCATGTCAATAAAAACAGAACTAGAACCAATGCATGTATGATTAGCTTAGACTAAGGCTTAGTTTGGTGTTACTGTAAAGATTTCAAAAAAAAAAATTGCTCTTACTGTAACATGTTAAATAAATAGGTTCTCCCACGCCAATAAAAAAAACATCTGTGAGAAGAGTTATTTTAGTATTACTCTTGTAAAAAATTGCTTTATAGTCCTACAATAATTTTTAATAGTTTGGTAAATTTACAGGTTTTATTGCTGTGAATCTCCAACAACAGTTGATGACAAGACTTTTTCTCTAAATGACTGAAAACAAAAATTTATTTCAAATTAACCAAATAATAAAAATAGGGGAGAAAAAAGACAAACATTTACAAATTAAAAAATCATGATCAGCTGCATTTTTCCTCTTTTTTAAGGGGTTAGATTTGGCATTTTAATATGGTTAATTGGAGAAACTAAAAACAGAATATGAGAAGAACTTTCTTCTACTTTTCAAGACTTTTTGCGGGATATCATCGCTTCTCTAATAATGACATTTTAAAAATTGACCAAACATCTTAAGGTAGTGTCCAGATCTAATAGCATCAGTAATGATCTCCTACCAGATGTATGACATGATTATCCCACTATACGTACACATACATGGCGAGAGATTATTGAGACAATTGTGTGTGCCTCCATCTATAGGAACCCACAGTATTTAGATTTCTCAAATAATCTCTCTTCATGTGTGAGCATCTAGCGGGAGATAATTTTTACTAATAGCATACCTGTATTAATGCCTTGACACAATCCCTTGTAAGCTTAACCTCAAGATTAGGGTCTTGAGCAAGATCGGAAGAGCACATCAACCATGTCTTTAGGGACGATATCCTTGCCGCTTTCATCCCCTTTAGCCTTGTGATCTTCAACCACATGTTCAAAAAATTTGTCAATGTTCGTCTTCATATTCTTCATTTGCTTATTATATCCCTGTAGGTCCAAGAAATTGAGCCATGGTATCCAATCTCCGATATTGATCACACCATTAAAAAAAAACCACTGATCCAACAACCCGTGAAGTTCATCTAGGATTATTACGCTTTCATGATCGCATTTTGATTCGCTGAAGTACTTGTTGCTTAGTACCATACGGGTTATGGTTGAAAGACTATAATGAGATAATTGATCATGGAGCACAATTCGCTTCCCTGAGAAAGCGGAAATAGTAGTTAACAAACAACAAACCAAGCATAATTCTGAATTACATATCATTTGAGAAAGAAGATCTTTCTTTCTCCAATGTTTATCTCAGCTTTAAAGTCCAATTAACCTAGCATATCGGTTTTGTTACTAGCAATAGTGACCTATATATGTGTAATTTACCTCCTAATAAAAGATTGTTCATGTAAGAAAGAAGACAACTTACTACAACCATTCACTTGGAGTTGTGCGAAAGCGTAAAGGCGAGAAAGAAAATTACGCCTTTCCTCTATACGAATATATTCATATGAGCCGAGCTTTTTAGGGCTCAATATCTCCATAAGAAAAATCCTTCTACCCTGTCGCCAGTATGGCCCATAAGGCGCGAACGACACATCCGAGTAGTTGTAACTTGTGTACTTACCACCAGCAAGCGAAGGCCGAGATGCAAAAACACCATCATGTGTTTTAAGGAACTGTTTGGCCATTTCAGGTGACGAAGCAACCACAACTGGGTAGGAACCAAATTTTAATTGCATAATTTCTCCATATTTTTGGGATAATATGTGAAGAGATTCATGGGGGATTGGACCAATTAGATTTAGGTTGCCAATTATAGGCCATGGTTTTGGACCTGGAGGAAGTAATTTGTGTTTGGAGAGGTGATTTTGGATTAATTTTGAAATAAGAAAGACTAGAAATGCTATGATCAATGGAAAGGCTGAAACCACCCACGAAATCTCCATTTCTTGGGGTTGAGTATTTACAGATTTTGGTGGCAAATGAGGCTACATTTATAGATGAAGAAAACCGTGCCAATTGAGATAATTTAAAGGATTAAAAATATATCTTTGAAAACTCATACTTTGATTTTTTCAAGTAGCTTTCATTTGTCCTTTTTTTTGGGCCCCAAAAATTTCAAAACCCAGTTTATTAAAAAAAATTTCGAAACCCATTTATTTAGACTAAGAAAAATTTTATGAAAAAAACTCCGAAAGACGTAATTCTCGTATTAGAAAATAAAAATATTCAGAACTGAAAGGCAAATAAATTTTGTCGTACTAAAATTCTCCCAGAAAACAAAAAAAACTAAACTAGAGAAACAATCAAGCAAATTATTCGGAAAATAAAAAGAATAAAAATGGGGTATTGATGATGACGTAATATTTAGAAATCATCTTGAAAATCCCAGTACTGGGTTGATAACCGGATAGGGTTGATAACGTAATAACGGTCCATAATTTCCAAAAATCTTATTTAATCTTTAGTTGGCCGCTGCCCACCACTTAAATCTGATTTCGTCCGACTTTGTTTTGAGCATTCATTTCTCTGTAAAATACTTGCACTGTTTAACATTAAACAAAAGGATATTATTATTATGGGTAATTTACAGCCACCGTCACCAACCTTTCAACTTTATTAAGATTACATCTCTAATCTTTAGTTTTCCTTCTAGGTATCCTCAATCTTTCAAAATCGTTACACTTAAAATCCCTCAGATGGAAACCGTTCATTCCTCTGCTAATTTTGAGAGTACTTTGGTAAAATACACAATAAAATAATTATTTTAATGTTTAAAAAAATTTTAAAAAAGGGGAGACTCCCCCTAAGGCTGCCAGAAATGGGCAGCCAAAGGTGCTGCGATTTCCGACAGCACAGGGGAGGAGGGAGACTCCCCCCCCACCCTTCTGGCTACCGGAAATTATTTTGTGAGGGCTACCAAAGGTGCTACTATGATTTTCCCGGGGCACCCTAAGCAAATAAAAATTTTGTGAGGGCACTAAGCTTTAACATATATTGAAAAAATTCATTTATAGAATATATTAATAAATTAAATATATAAAGATGGTAGTCATATAAACTAAATTGATTATTAGTTATGCCTAACAATTAATTTTTTTCTTCTTTGTCAATTAATAAATACCATTCTATGTATCCTAACACATAATCAGCAATACTTTTGTCAATAATTTTGTTCAGTTTTTATATAGAAATAACACGATCTTCCTAATGTGGAGACATCAGTTATAAATACAAAAACCCACATGTAGATTAATTCAAGTCGGCCTCACAGCAAGTTACGTTCAAGAAAATTGTTTCCCTAGAAAATTGGCTCATGTGTCCATATTGAATTACTTTTACTAAGAACCTGTCCAGGTTTTATTTGTACATGGTTATGAATAATTATGCTGTCCCTATGTGTCAATTACTTTTTGAGAGATTGTATTCAACTTGTATTTTGTGCAGGAATGATAGACACTTTACAGAAAATTCAACAATTTCACCACATTTTTCCTTTTAAAGTCAACTTTGTAATAATCAGGTGCATGAACAAGTATATGGTCAGGATTTGATTGATCGAAACCCTGTTACTTGTCAAAGATTGATCAAAACCCAGTTACTTATCAAAGATTCTAAGTGACGAAATTGCTTCATATTAAAGAGTCCACATAGTTGCGGCTATGTAAAAGAGCCAACGTCTTAAAAAAATCTGTTATTTGTGTACCAAAATAAATTGTTGTAGATGATGTCATAATGCGCTTCTGCTTCTTCCTTTATTCTTTTTTCTTTTTTCTTTTCTTTTTTTTTTTCCTTTTTTCTAGTTTAACTTATATGAGAAAAACTCAAAAAGATGAAATTCTTGTATTAGAAAGTAAAATTTATATTCAAAACCTGAAAGGCAAATAAAATTTTTCGTAATTTACAATTGAAACAGAAATTTGAAAATAAACTAAAACTCTGGAGAAACAATCAAGTAAATTATGTGAGAGAGAGAGAGAGAGAGAGAGAGGATGATAACGTTATGTTAAGAAATCTACTTGAAAGTCCCGGTAAGCTCTGAATGGATTGCTAACCGGAGAGGGTTGACACGTAAATGACGGTCCATAATTTCCAAATATCTTTTTGAATCTTTAATCGGCCTCAGGCCACCACTTGGATCTAATTTCGTACGACTTTGTTTTGAGCTTTCATTTCTTGTACCACTTGAGCTGTTTAACATAAAAAACAATAATTTTTAAAGAAATGTTTATTTAACATGATTAATTGTCAATCATTATTAAATAATTATAAGCTTTTAAATCTATTACTTTTATATAAACAACTAATCTAAATTTGTGTACCAATTAACACGTGTCAGTTATTCATATTAGATAAATATGACCCCTTAAAATTACTCTTAAAAAAGAAGAAATTATTATTATTATTATTTATTTTTTATTTTTTTATTTTTTTTGGAGGAAAGCAAATGCTCTTCATTCATTGCAATCACCACAAAACATTTAGTCTTCATCTCCCCACTAGATATTTAGTAGGACCGGGAGATCATTTTTAACAAAACATTGTCTATGTCTCGCTACAGGTCTGACAAGATTATGCAAAGCAAATTTATGGGCAAACACAAATTTATGGGCAAAACATAGTCTACAAGTCTCTGGCTATATATATCCTACATGGTAGGATATGTTATAAATATATGATTTCTTGAACAGCTTCGATACGCACAATGTTAGTAGTTCTAGTCTGTGTTGAAGCGCCATGGATTCCATTACCTCCACCTCAAAACAGCCTCACACTCTCATGACAAATAAAGATATTTTCTTTCCAATTAAATTCCATATTTGTAATCAAACGTACCATTAGTTGAAATATCATTTTCTAGGTCTTAATGGTAGCTATGCTGAGTCCAGGCCTGGGTACACGTTTATCACTAGAATATTGGTTGCCATATGCTGGATTGTTTAACAGAGAGAGTCCTTATTCTCATAAACTTTTCAAAATTTTGTAGAATTTTCTGTTGGATACAGGGATGAATGGCCCTATAAAGAAGCAGCTAACAATTATCCCAAAAAATGACTCAATATTAGTTATCAACGAAAAGTGACATTGAAAGTTACATTCACATTGTTTGTAAGAAATGTCTCCTCTTTTGAATAAAATGCTCCTAGCTACTTGTGCAAAACAAATTTCAAAAGATTGCATTACAAAATATGATGTGACAAAACTTGACCAGATTAACAAAATATTTGCATGCCGATAAATACATATATAAGATGTCTTTATAAAACACACACTTTCTCATATGCGGGTGCTTAAAAATATATATATCGGACATGTTTTTGCTGGTATTTCATTTCCTATACCTATTCGTGGTATTCTTATGCATTGATATATTCTCCTAATTTGTTAGTCTTTCTTACAATTGTTTTGCTTAATTTATGGTGGTTTTTGGTTCATCTCCTATGGTATATATTTGGGGTCTTGGAATAACATTTTGTTGGTGCTATTTGTTGGTACTTTGATATTATTTGTTGGTACGCTGGTGATATTTGGTGATATTTATTGGGGCTAATTTGTCGGGTTTTGCTCAATTTGTGTTATTTGTTGGTGCCAAGATTTTGATTTTGTATTGGTAAAATAGTTGGATTAGTTGACTGGAGGTTGAAATTGTTTGCAATGGATGGGTCATTGATTGAGCTTGTTGAACAATTTCAAAAGTTTCTAGTCTCACAAAAATCTTATTCAAGAATTTCACCAGTTCTTAGCTATACAGCCATGTTCTATGTCAGTTTTTGCTCATATAGGTTGGCATCTTTTCGTTATTCAAATAATACTTCTTCATGGATTATTGATTCAGATGCTTACATGTATATATGTCCTTCGATTCTGTTTCCTTTGATTATTTACATCCTTTGATCTCATCTATATCCATAAAAGCTGCTGATGGCACTCCTTTGCGTTTAGCGGGTGTTGGTTCTGTTAATACACCTACAGTCTCTCTTTTAGATGTCTACTGTGTTCCTAGTCTTGTGTTGACTCTTGTTTCCGTTGGTCAATTATGTGATTCTGGATGTTTGGTACAATTCTCGTCTACTGCTTGCCATATCCACGATGCTAAATCTCAGAAGGTGGTTGGGATAGGTCTTAGGCAATGAGGGTTATATGTTACGGATAGTTTGAAACTTGTACAAATTGTTGCTCCTAGTGTTGATTTGTCATCCTTCCACTTGAATTCTTCCTCCTCAAAGTTTTATATGTGGCATTCTCACCTTGAACATGTATCATGCGGTCATTTAAAATTCCTAGCCTCTAAATGTCGTTTAGGATATTTGCAAACTCATGACATCTCTGATTATAATGGGTGTAAATTGGCTAAATTCTCTTATTTACCCTTTCCTCATAGTATTTCTCGTTCTGTAGCACCATTTGATCTTGTTCATTTTAATGTGTGGGGACCTACCTCTACACCAACTAAAGGAAGATCTAGATATTATATCTCATTTGTTGATTATTATAGTCGTTATTGTTGGGTGTATCTAATGAAGCAGCATTCTGACTTCCTTTCTATTTATCGTTCTTTTAGAGCACTTATTAAAACTTAATACTCCACTATGATTAAGTGCTTTCGGTCTGATTTGGGTGGGGAGTATAATTCTACTGCTTTCTCTAAGTTGCTTGCTCTTAATGACACTATTCACCAGACTTCATGTGCTAACACTCCACAACAAAAATGGTGCCGATGAGCGAAAGCATCAACACATTGTTGAAACTACACGTTCCTCTTGTTATCTACTAAATTCCTAATGAATTTTGGGGTGAAGAAGTTCTAACTGCCATCTACTTAATCAGTAGGATCCGATGTTCTATCACTTCTGGTTTGTTACTGTTTGAAACACTATTTGGGCATCTTCCTAACTACTCACACTTGAAGGTCTTTGGGTGTATTTGTTTTGCTCCCGAAATGGAACGTTGTAAGTTAACTTATCACTCTACTATTTGTGTTTTCTTAGGATATGAAGAGAGTCAAAAAAAGGTTATCGATGCTTCGATCATATTAATCAGAAGCAATATGTCTCTCGTCATGTTATGTTTCTAAAACACATTTCATTCTTCTCTCTTTTCCCTACACGACGCCTCTTCCGATCTTGACTCAACTCCTAGCCTCACCAAGTCTAATCTTGTTCGTATTGATCTATTTCCTGATGACACTAATAACCACCATTCTCTTACTTCTGAGTCCTCATCTATTCTTGAGTCATCGTCTACTACAGATACACATGCACCGATTGATGATATTCCCTCTCCTCTAATGACTTCACAAGCATAATCTGAAATTCCCTTTTCTCATGCTGCACCCAATTCTCGATGTCCCACCTGCGTTCGTAAGTCTACTCAATTGCCTGATTTTGTTTGTTATTGTTATTCATAGTCATTTTGTTGTTTCTTATCTTCTATTCACAAATTGCCTGAACCTTCTTCTTATAAAGTAGTTGTATTAGATTCTCATTGGCAACAAGCTAAGGCTGATGAACTTTCTACTCTAAGTAAGATGTGCACTTGGGATTTAGTTCCATTACCCCATGATAAACATGCTATTAGTTCTCGTTGGGTTTATAAGATCAAAACAAAATCTGATAGTTCTGTTGAACGTTACAAGGCTAGATTAGTTGCTAAGGTTTTCACTCAACAATATGGTTTAGATTATGAGGAGACTTTTGCACATGGTGCAAAGATGACGACTGTTCGTACATTTATTGTTGTTACATCTGCTCATTAGTGGTCTTTATCTTAGTTAGATGTGAAAAATGCTTTTCTCAATGGAGCCCTTCATGAAGAAATGTATATTGTTCCTCCTCCTGGTGTTTTTCATGATCCTGGGTATGTTTGTAAAGTCAAAGAGGCTCTTTATGGTCTCAAATAGGCACTTGGTGCTTGGTTTGAGAAATTTTTCATTGTGGGGATTGTATGTGAAGAACTTATACATTTGTGAAGAACTTGGTTTGTTAGATTGTTAACAATAAGATATCTTTATAAAACTCTCTCTCACTCTCATATGTGGGTGCTTAGAAATGTATATCGGACATGTTTTTACGAGATTAACATAATGATAATTTGATTCTTTGTATAGTTTCAGTCATGTAAAATTAAAACGCATGCATGTACATTTTTTTTTGGTGGGGGTGGGGGCTTATAAAGTACAATACACTCGGAAGTACATCAAAATCTGAACCAGAACACTGAGTAACTAGGGCCGTGCCTGATATTTTAGAGGTCCTAAGCGAATTTTTTATTAGGGGCCCTCTAATCATACATAATACTAAAATTATATATACCAAAAATTTATATATAACAAATATCATGTATATAAATTTAACTAAAACCATTAAAGAACTTACGTGTAATGGACATCAAATATTTATTCATTTTTGAAACTAAAACCACGAAGTTACAATAGAAAGTTCGTGATATTCTGAATTGTAGAACAATAGAACCTGATTGAGTAGTTCTTAATTTCGATGTTTGACTAATTGATTTAAAAACCCAAATCTGGGAAAAGAATAAAAAGGGACTGTGAGTTGGCGTGTGAATTAAATTAAGATAATATACATGGAATAAGATAATATACATACAACATTCATTAAAAAGTAATAAAAACTCATTTGCAAATTCAAAGCCATAACTTACCTCCACAGCTCAACCAATTAGATGGCCTGTAAACTTGAAACGGAATCGGAACAAACATCTTTTAAATTAATATTTCAGTTGGGCAAATTTCAAATTTATTTGTTCTTTTACCATTGAAGGAAACGGAATTAGTTTTAAAGAATAAGAGTTTACTTTGAATTGAATTATTAAACGCATGTTGTGAGCAGATGTGCAAAAAAATTAGAATTTGGGCCTTATTAATTTTTTTTAAAAGAAAATTTAAATGAGCCTTCGCTTTATCTTTCGGGGGTCTTAGGTGACTGCCTAGAAGGCCTAGCCTTAGGCACGCTACTATGAGTAACCTTCATAAGATAGTATCTACATTCTACACTAATCATCTTCTTAACATTTATGCGCAAAATAGCGTACAAAATCTAGATTAATTGAAGAGCTGTTTCTTGGAGATAATAGAGAACTGGACTATATTTATTAAATAATATTGTACTTTTTTTTCCTTTTTGAGTAAAAGCACAATATCATTGCAAGTCTCGGTGGAAAACTGAGCATAACCAAAATGGCATACAATTAGTCGAACATCAAGTACGACAGGCGTCATGATCCATTTATTATTTATTTAATAAAGGTGAGGAGGAAGTCGAGGTTCTATTATCATTTTGAGAGGTACTTTTGGACGTGTAGTCAATCTGTAGAGTTCATCCATGTATACATCTTCAGGCCTCATATTTTCAGGCAATTTCTAGTTGAATCCATGCAACAAGTTGGCAAGGGTCGACCGGACAAGCTTGAGTCCTAGGTTGTAACCAGGGCACCTCCTGCGGCCCGACCCGAACGGGAGTAGCGCAAAATTTTTTCCCAACATATCAATTGTCTTGGTCAGAAACCTCTCTGGTAAGAATTATTTGGGCTCATCCCAGTATTTAGAGTTCATCCCTATGCTTCATGTATTTATTAGGATTGTCGTTCCTTTTGCAACATGGTAAGCTGTTGATGATAAAATTTTAGAAAATAAATGTGCGTATATTCCATTTGAAAAATTAAAGTTTTTTTTTATCATGGTTATGAAATTTTTTTAAGTATTTCTCACTAATTAGTTTCATATAGAATCAATTAGCCTAATTACCTGATACGTCGCAATCTTCAATGGCAAAATGCGAGCCAAGTAATGTCGTAAGTGGAGGTAATCTAAATGTTTCTTTGATTATAGCCTCGATGTAAGGCAATTTGGAGAAGTCATCTTCTTCCACCCATCTCTCTGTTCCGATGACTCTATCTAGCTCTTCTATTGCCTTCTCCAATACGTGGGTTTTAGTAATGATTTCATGAAATGCCCATTCAATTGTGGTTGCTGAGGTGTCTATCCCTCCTACTAGTAGATTCTATTAGAATTTAGAAACACGAGAGGAATTCATTAGAATTGTTGTTATCAACATATGAACTAGCTGATGATGTAATTTGAAGTGGGTGTAGTGATATATTAATATCAACATCGTCCAATACTGTTACGGAATTTTTAGGGTATCAGTTGATATCTGGTGCTTTAACATTCCTACATTTTGACTTCAACCCCTTTTCAAATATCCTAGATCAAAGTCTAAGAAGCCCTCAATTTGGTAAAGACTTAAAAACAAGCAAATGAACTTAGACTTTGTATTGTAATTATGCCATGTTAAGTGATATAAAATACTTTTCATGTCGAATAGTAACATAACTAGAACCAATATACGAATGAAATTACCTTAGACTAAGGCTTTGTTTGGTATTATTGTAAAGATTCAAAAAAAAAAAAAAAAGTTTGGTACTACTGTAACTTGTAAATAAACAGCTTCTCCTATGCTGAATTAAAAAAACAATGAGAATAATTAATTTAATATTGGACAAACTTTTGTACCAAAATTGCTTTACAGTCCAATAGTAGTTTTTAATTGTTTGGTAAACAACAGTCCACAAAAAGATTTTTGGACCAAATAACAGAAAACAAAAATTTATTTCAAATTAATCAAATAATAAAAATAGAAAAAAAAAGGCAAACATTTACAAATTAAAAAATTAGGTGCATTTTTCCTCTGTAGTTTTGGCAATTTAATATAATTAAGAGGAGAAACTGAAAACAGAATATGAGAAGATATCATTCTTCTATTTTTCAAAATTTGTTGAGGGATCACATTGCTTCGCTAATAATAACTTTTTAAAAATTAACTACACAATTTAATTAACTATATTTCTTTTAAAAAAAAAAATTGTGCCTCTAACGTAATCTCAAATATCGCCTTATCCTTTTAATAAAGTTGATATTTTAAGACAACATCCAAATCTCATAGCATATCCTAGGGGCGGATCTAGCCCAAAGCCCATGGCAGCCCGAAAATTTTTAAAAATTTATATGAAAAAAATTAAAAAAAATTATATTAACTCCATTAAATTTGTAGTTTTTTGGGTTCCAGCCTATGTAAATTAAATTCCAACATCTGCTACTGAGCATACCTGTATTAATGCCTTGACACAATCCCTTGTAAGCTTAACCTCAAGATAATTAGTGTCTTCCGCAAGATGCAATAAAACATCAACCATGTCTTTAGGGACAAAATCTTGTTTATTTGCATCCCTTTTAGCCTTGTGATCATCAATCACATGATCATAAAATTTGTCACTGTTCTTTTTGAATTTCTTCATTTGTTTAACATATCCTTGTAGGTCCAAGAAATTAAGCCATGGTATCCAATCTCCGATATTGACCACACCATTAAGAAAAAACCACTGATCTAACAACCTGTGAAGTTCATCTAGGGTTATGGCACTTTCATGATCGCATTTTGATTCGCTGAAGTACTTGTTGCTTAGTACCATAATGAGATAATTGATCGTGGCACTTTCATGGTCGAAAGACTATAATGAGATAATTGATTGTGGAGCACAACTCGCTTCCCTGACAGCGGAGAAATAGTAGTTAAACAAACAACAAATTAAGCATTATTCTGAATATATTATCATCTGAGAAAGAAGATCTTTCTTTCTCCAATATTTATCTCAGCTTTAGAGTCCAATTAACTTAACATATCAGTTTTGTTGCTAGCAACAGGTGAGCAATACATATGTGTAATTAACCTCCTAGTAAAAGATTGTTCATGTAAGAAGAAGACAACTTACTACAACCATTCACTTGGAGTTGTGAGAGAGCATAAAGGTGAGAAAGAAAATTGCACTTTTCCTCTACACGAATATATTCATATGAGTCGAGCTTTTTGGGGCTCAGCATCTCCATAAGAAAAATCCTTCGACCCTGTCACCAGTACGGTCCATAAGGCGCCCATGACACGTCCGAGTAGTTATAACTTGTGTACTTACCACCAGCGTGTGAAGGCCGAGATGCAAACACAGCGTCATGTGTTTTAAGGAACTGTTTGGCCATTTCAGGTGATGAAGCAACCACAACTGGGTAGGAACCAAATTTTAATTGCATAATTTCTCCATATTTTTGGGATAATATGTGAAGAGATTCATGGGGGATTGGACCAATTAGATTCAGGTTTCCAATTATAGGCCATGGTTTTGGACCTGGTGGAAGTAGTTTCTGTTTGGAGAGATGATTTTGGATTAATATTGAAATAAGTAAGGCTAGAAATGCTATGATCAATGGAATGGTTGAAACCACCCAAGAAACCTCCATTTCTTGTGGCTGATTATTTACAGATTTTGGTGCCAAATGAGGCTACAATATTTATATATAGATGAAGAAAACCATACCAATTGAAAAAATTTATTTTTAGAACACATTAATAAATTAAATATATAAATATGGTAGTCATATGAATTAAACTGATTATTAGTTATACCTACCAATTAATTATTTTCTCCTTTGTCAATTAATAAATATCACTTATATGTATTCTATCACATAATCAACTATAAAGGTTCTTTTGTTCAGTATTTCTATAGAAATAACACGATCTCTCCCTAATGTGGAGACATCAGTAATAAAATGCAAAATCCCACAAATAGATTCAAGTAGGCATCACAGCGCGTTACGTTCCAGAAAATTGTTTCCATCGAAAATTGCCTCGTGTCCATATTGAATTACTTTTACTAAGAACCTGTCCAGATTTTATTTGTACATGGTTATGGATAAATATGCTGTCCCTATGTTTGATTAACTTTTTGAGAGAATGTATTCAACTTGCAACGCATGATAAAGACATTTTACAGAAAAATCCAACAATTTCTCCACATTTTCTCTTTTAAAGTCAACTTTCTAGTCATCAGGTGCATGAACAAGAATATGATCAAGATTTGATTGATCAAAACCCTGTCACTTGTCAAAAATTCTGAAAGTAAAAAAATTGCTTCGTATTAAAGAGCCCACATAGTTGCGGCAATGTCACCGAGTCAATGATGTAAAAACATTTGTTACTTGTACCAAAATAAATTGTTGTAGATGATGTCATAATGCGTTTATGTTTCTCCCTCTTTTCTTTTTTTTTTCTTTTTGCCTAATTTAAATTTTTGAATTTGCATGGGAGCTTTAAAATTTAAATGGAATACATATGTTCTGATGAGTCTAATGCAATGATATTTTGATTCTTTGTAATTCGTATAATTTAGTCATGTCAAATGAAATATAACAACATTAGGCAGCGATAAGATTAGAATACAAAAAAAAACAAAACCTTCCTAACATTTATTCCTAACATATCATCATACAAATTCTAGAATTGACTAACTTCATAATTTATTATAACATATACCACGTCACGAGCAATTTATTTAATAAAGGTGAAGAGGAAGTCGAGGTTCTACGATCATTTCAAGAGGTACTTTTGGATGTGTAGTCAATCCATAGACTTCCTCCATGCATACATCTTCAGGCCTCATATTTTCAGGCAATTTCCAGTAGAATCCATGCAACAAGTTGGAGAGGGTCGACCGGACCATCTTGAGTCCGAGGTTGTACCCAGGGCACCTCCGACGGCCCGATCCAAAAGGTAATAGTGCAAAATTTTGTCCCACCATGTCAATTGTCTGGTTCAAAAACCTCTCTGGCAAAAACTGTTCAGGCGCGTCCCAGTATTTTGGGTTCCTCCCTATGCTCCATGTGTTTATCAGGACCGTCGTTCCTTTCTTGATGTGGTAACCTGTTGGCAACATGTTTAAAGAAATAAATTTATGATGTATCAGGTTGGTGCAAGGCATTGATAAAATTGACATCCATAACGTACGTACTCCAAATTCACGACTTATTTACAAACATTAATTGTACTTCTCCATATTCTTGTTAAAATAAAGAATTCAATATAGAGTAATTAAAAGATGTGTACAGTGGTGGAGAAAGAAAATTAGTTTGGATAGCTATAACTGAATCACAAGAATGATAAAATAACGCATAGTCAAATGTTGCTCTTATTAACAGAGAACATGACAAAATTTATGGTTCAGGATTTTTCATTTCTTTTCACTTTCTCTGAGATTGATCTATCTTAGAAAGGAATAAATATTCTTCGTTCTCCTACTTTAAGAACTAAGTTGGAGAAATAAATTATTGGTGAAAAAGTAAAAATTAATTGTTGGAATTGCCCCCCACCCCCACCCAAAAAAGGGTAAAAATTAATCATTAAGAATGAATTGAATTAAATTAAAAGCTTAAAAATATTGTATAGAATTCAATTGAAGTAAGTTTAAAGTTTGAGCTGCCAATGAAGGGTTAAAAGCTAACAAATTACACCTTACGTATTGATCAAGCTTTCAAACTTTCATATGGACGATATGTTCAAATTTTTGATTTTACGTTTTAACTTGTATTAAAGTTCGTGAAAAAATTTTTCATTAGACATCAATCTTGCCTATCTTTTAATTTAAAAATAATAGAAAATTTGCCTAAAACAGAGAATAATATTCTAGAATTGAGAAAAAGAATGAAAATTGGCCACTTTTACAAATTTATTACGATTTTCTCAATTTAAGAAAAGAATAGCCAGCCTACATGCCGACAGATGCCTACCATACCCTGTGCCACTAGATGTCTATTTTTTCTTCTTTAAAGGAAAAATTCAATTCTCATTCATCATTATATGATTGATTACATCATTAGAGAGAGCACCAACAAACTAACTCGGAGCCTCTTGATAAGAGCAAGAACTAGTTTTATTTTAATATTACCTATTGGATAATTCGACTTGTATATAAATGTTTTACACAATCCACCACCACTTGGATTGTGATTATTTTATTTTAATATATAGATGTACAAACACGATATTGTCAAGTAGTGCTACTCACGGCCACCCATGATCATCAGGGGCCCTCCCCATGTGTCTACCTGGGTATACCCAGGGTAGGTGGGTGAGCAAACCCGATACTAACAAAAGTGATTATGCAAAAATTATGAAAGACAATTGTGTAAGTGTAGATAACTCATACCTGATATGTTGCAGTCTTCAAGAGCAAAATGTGGTGCGAGTAGTGTAGCAAGTGGATGTAATCTTAAAGTTTCTTTGATTATAGCATCAATGTAAGGCAACTTGGAGAAGTCATTTTCTTCTACCCATCTCTCTCTTCCAATAACTCTGTCAAGCTCTTCTCTTGCCTTCTCCAAGATGTGGGGTTTAGTAATGATTTCGTGAAATGCCCATTCAACTGTGGTTGGAGAGGTATCTGTCCCTCCTTGTAGTAGATCCTATTAAAATTTTCAAAGTCAAGAATATCTGTCAAATATTGTCTCTTTCTCAAGATGTTGATATAGTTAATTGACATATTTTGATATGACAAATCTAGGACATTTTATAGTGATCTCTTTCAAAAATCATATGATTTGCAAGAAATTATTTTAAACAATTTTAACAATTTTATATACTAATAATCAACTTTCCTTGTGTACCTGTATTAACCCCTTGACAGAATCCTTTGTAAGCTTAACCTCAAGATTAGGATCTTCAGCAAGCTCCAATAAAACATCAACCATGTCTTTAGGTACAAAATCCTTCCCACTTTCATCCCTTCGAGCCTTGTGGTCTTCAATCACATGTTCAAAAAATTTGTCATAGTCCTTCATGAAATTCTTCATTTGCTTAACATATCCTTGAATGTCCAAGAAATTGAGCCATGGTATCCAATCTCCAATATTGATTACACCACTAAAGAAAAACCATTTATCTAACAACCCTTGAAGCTCCTCTAGAGTTATAAAAGAACTTTCAGAATCGCATTTTGACTCGCTGAAGTATTTGTTACTTAGTACCATTCGGGTTATACTCGAAAAGCTATTACGAGATAACTCTTTTCTAAGCACAACTGGCTTGCCTACATAAACAAAAACAAAAACAAAACAAAAAAGAAACATCAATGAGCTAAGCATTGTTGTTAAGAATAATGCTAAATATATAATGTCCATCCCATCTCATGTCCATTCCACATCCCCATTTGAATTGCTTACATATCGTGTTAAATTAGAAATAAATTATCACGATATATAAGCAATTCTATAGGGTTAGGTGGACATAAGATGTGGATTTATAGCATTACTTGTTGAAAATTAATCGTAAACTTTTTCTCGTATAATAATAAACTATTTGATACTCTTTGTATAATCTTGGATTGGGGATTGGGGGCCGCCGGGGGGGGGGGGCAGGTTTGTTAATGTAAAAGATAACTTACCACAATCATCCACTCGGTCTTGCGAGAGAGCATAAAGGCGGGAAAGAAAATTACGTCTTTCCTCTATACGAATATGTTCATATGCTTCGATTCTTTTCGGATTCAGTATCTCCATAAGATAAATCTTTCGAGCTTGTCGCCAGTACGGTCCATAAGGCGCCCATGTCACGTCCTTGTAGTTATAAGTTGTATGCTTTCCAGCGGCAAGTGCAGGCCGAGATGCAAACACAGTATCATGTGTTTTAAGGAACTGTTTGGCCATTTCGGGCGATGAAGCAACCACAACTGGATAGGAACCAAATTTTAATTGCATAATTTCTCCATATCTTTGGTATAATATGTGAAGAGATTCATGGGGGATTGGGCCAATTAGATTTAGGTTGCCAATTATAGGCCATGGTTTTGGACCTGGAGGAAGTAGTTTGTGTTTGGAGAGGTGATTTTGGATTAATTTTGAAATAAGCAAGGCTAGAAATGCTACGATTAATAATGGAAAAGCAGACACCACCCAAGAGACCTCCATTTGATTTCCTGGTGAGAATTTAGAAAGAGAAGATCGAGGCTGTATTTATAGATGAAGATATCTAACTGCGCCCAGCCGCCAACAGAGATATTTTAAGGGCTGTATTTCTTTGAATTTGGAAAAAAAAAAAAAAAAGGATCGAGAAAATACAGATATGAAAGTAAATTCAGAAAAGAAAAGAAAAGAAAAGAAAAGTTCTTTTTGAACAAGTCTATATGTCGGTAATAATTTATTTAATTTTGTATGTACAAAATAATTAGTAGGATCTCATTTTTTCTACATATCACATCAAGTTCAAATCACAACACATTACATAGCCTCATGCATGCATGTAAAAAGTTAAATAAGGTGTCGACTGGAATGATAATCTTGTGGGCTCTGATAACATAATTGAGGGTCTATAACGTCTAAAAATCATTATCGAGTCTTTAACTGGCCACCTACTGAACATATCTTTGTACTCCCAAACAAAATTGTCTTGAGCGAATTTTCTATATACTTTCCCCAGGTGCTTTACTCCTGAGTTACTCGATCTAATCCTCCATGGAAAGTATTTTTCATATATTTTTCTAAAATCAGCGTATATACCCACTGTTTTGATATATGGGTCAAAAAAATTGAAAGCAATTAATATGACCAACTTTACGGGTCAAAAAAACCATAGCTATCGTCCGTGAAAATGCTTCAGAAATTAAAAGATAAAAGTTTTACTTCTATTTTTGTTTGCTTTTAATTGGTAAACTAAACTTTCTAATATAGTTTGACTAATTCCTAAATAATATCTATAATAATTTGTGATTTTTAATCTATTTAATTCTTGTCATAAAAGAAAGATTAAATGGGGTAGGGCCTACTACCCTTAATTAATAGGAGGTCACACACATATAAGTTTGAAGTGGAACCGCTTCTATGAGAACTTTGAGACTTGAATTCTTTAAAAACACTTGTGAAACTCAAGATCTTGTTTAGAGATCAAACGAACACAATAGTAAGAACTCAAAATTGCAAGGAAAGCTATTGTGTGGGTGTTGTTGTCTTGCTTTACAGAATTTGATCTCTTATCAGAGTCTAGCCACGTTGTGTGGGTATTGTTGTCTTGCTTTACTGAATTTGATCTCCTACAAGGAAAGCTATTGTGCGGGTATATTGGTGTCTAACTTTATGACGTCAGATTCTAGCAGGAGATCAAAACTACTTGCTTTACACCAATGATTGATAATTCAAGACATTATATTCATTGTTTAGCCAGTAATTTCGTTCAAAGCCAGAAGCTACCTCTCCTAGTACAACTAATGATATTAATACCTGAGAGATGCAAGAAATGACAACCGATTAGAGACATAATAACGAGGTAATATATCCTTAAACAAAATAAATAACACTGCAAAGAAAAGAATAAAACATCACAAATTAATTTCAAATCAGTACACTAAGATGTTAGTTTCATCATCATGTATCATCCACTATTAATTTGCTTCGATAATAGGCAAGCTGGATTTAAACACCAATAAAAATTTCTCCCTCGTGATACAATTGTTTCTCCATTGCTTGAATATTTGGCTTCCCATTTTCTATCTTCAATAGTAATAAATACAAAAAAGTGAATAAAAAAAGAAGAGGAGAAATGGAAGGAATGCGAAACCTCCTTCGGCCTCTTCTTACTCTTATCCTTTTGGACCTTCTTAGTCAAAGACCCAAAATACACTGACCATATTCACACATCTTCTAAATGTAAAACTTGAACTTACTAATGTCTTTTAAACATTATAAATTTAGTGATCAAAATTAAAATTAATAAATTTAAAAGTTGGATCAATAATAAAGATGACACAAATTATAGCTCAATGGCCGAATAGAAAATGCACTTAAAACATTTTCTTGGATTTCAATCGATTCCATTTTATAGGTAATGCACACATTCTAAAAACTTGAACCTTTAAGCCAACAGAAAAAAAAAAAAAAAAACGCATGCCAAGTTTTCTACCACTTAGCCCCCGTTCACAATAAAAATGGTTTGTGAACGGGGGGTTTAATCTTGTTTCATTGCAAAGATATGTCGCATGATTAACTTTTGTGTCTATTTGCACTTTCATCCAACTTTTAAATTTTGACTAACATAGCCCAAACTTAGGCTGGTAAGCGTAACTCTAGCCCAACTCAACCCGATCAAAAAAAATTTATTTTAAAGCCAAATTGAACCTAATGTAATGAAAAACTCAACGTAATTGTTATCTAATTTAATTAACTCAAACATAATTAGTCTGTCTGTCTAAGAAGGATTAAATTAAAAAATGTAATTTAGTAATTATTAGTAAAAATAAAAGACTGCCCACAGCTAACCACAATGATAAAATAAATTTTTTAATTTTAATGGATAATTAGGTTTAATAAAAGATTGCCCGCAAGTAACCAAATGATAAAATAATTTTTTTTTATTTTTTTTAATCAGATGAATGAATTGACATCAAACAAATCTAATCTCGAGAAAAAAGCTAAGATGATGGTACTCAATTAAATAAAATTATACCAACTTCAATAGACTTTGGCAATCACGTGTAAAGCATTGTACACTGAGCTTTAATTAATTTATTTATTTGATACAAACGCGAGATAGAAGGGGGCGAGAAAATAGACGAAGAGTGGATATTGTTCGAATCACTATATCGAGCTTTAACTGGTAAGTATAATTTTCTAGCAATAAAAAATGATAACAAATTATCAACAATTACAAATAGGACAACTCGTGATTCGAACAAGTGTTATAATGGTTAGGTATTCACGTTCCGGCACGGAAGGTCTTGGGTTTGAATCACACTTGCCCCTTCCCAATCTCCCCTTGTATCAAAAAAAAAAAAAGATAAAAATAGCACAACTTAAAACAAATTTTAAATTAACGGTCATATTAAATTACGTTAACTTTGTATAAAATATAAAATGACCTTAGAATTTTATTAATCAATTAATGGTCAACATTTATCTAAAACACAATCCGCAAGATTTAATAAAAAAAACTGCAATTTAGACCTATGAGTTAAATTAAGTGATTGAGCATAGCTAACCGCAATGATTAAACAAAACTAAATTAATTAGACTTAAAGCGTAGTCCATTATAAAATGTAATCTTTCCGTGGGCAAGCTTGTACATAGACAGAAGCAAAGCAACATTTCTTACAGTAATCAAGTTATCCAATTTGAAGGGAAAAAAAATGGTTATCCAATCTACAATTACAGCAAATGGATAAGAAAACCACCTAAGTCAATTCATATATTCTACTAACAACTCCACCTATTGAAAGAAGAATGAAATAATATAGAATTACCAATATCTCTTGGTTAAAAAAAAAAAAATGAAAGATACATAGGGCCTCGACAGTAGTATTTCGTATATCTAGACTAAAATAATTTACCGAATCAAGATACAAAACATAGACGCTATGCTGATATTGGGGCTCTATATTATAATCCAAACTCTTGCACATACATAGCAGAGAGACAGATATCGACACCTTCAATATTTTGAAGTTCTTCCCAGTATCAACTTGTACATCATTCTCTGCCAAAAGATTGCCCCTCAAAGCCAAGAGCTACTTCTCCTAATACCGGTTTGGACTCTCGTTAGTGTTTGCATAGACATTAATTTTCATGCATGTGGGGGTTGTTGGAAATTAATTCGGAAATTCAACGTTGACCACTTTCCCGCCATTAATACAGACAAGAACACTTCCAAATTAACATCAAATTCTATATTTTCCTTGCTTACAACATCGTGATTCTCTTTGTTACGTCATTACAAAATCTGACGTCAACACAAAGTATATATACTATTATACCATTATACATTATACAGTGAATTTTGACCATAACAACGGACGGAGAGAAAGAAGAGAAAAAGAAGAGAAGCAGATTGTAACATCCCAGAAAATTTTAAGCATGTAATCATTATGTTGATGATGATTAAATACTTATTAGATTATTATCAACAAAAACGTTATAAGATTATTGAATTGAATTGCATCAAATATAAAGTTACAAAATTATTACTCAAACGAATGCCTAAAATTTGGAATGGGGTTATTGATAATATGATTGTTATTTTTGACAATGATTGAATTAGAATATGATTATTGACAACGCTCGTTCTTTTTTACGATAATTGGACAATTGTTGGAATGGCACTAATTGAAAGATTACAATATTAGTACTCAATTGAACATCCAAAATTAAAATATAACAATGTGAATATATTGAATTGAATCAATTGTAAGAATACAAGATGATCACACCAAGAATTTGAATATGGCAACGTGATCGTATTATATTAATTGAAAGGTTACAAGATTTGTCTTTTAAATGAATGCCAAGAATTTGGATGCGGTTATTGACAATGTGAATCTTACTGTAACGATGATTGAGTAGCCACTTGAGATACCATAAAATGTAAAGATTGGCGATGATTAAATAGTCACTTGAGTTGGCATCAATAAGTGTTGCTCGAATAAGGCCTAAAGACAAGAATATGGCTATTGAATTGTATAACTCAAAGTGTAGCCACTTAATTGAAAAGCCACATTAAATTGAAAAACTCAAGTTGCATAAGATTAAAGCAAGATGACTTAATTATAAGGCGGCATAAGTATAAGGATTTCTCAAGCAATTTGTCAGCGCCAGATCGTGCCACGTGTCACCTTCTAATTGGCGGAGTCCAACAATTAAATCCAGATATTTTCTAATGATTATAAATAGGGCGAAGGTGGGAGAATTCTCCAAACAAGCCAACATCTTCCATCCAATCTCTATCTCCTTCTCTCTCTTTCCACATTCACACATCCATATTAAGACTAATTGTCTTGCTTCTTTGGCGAACCTCAAGCCTTTCATAAATGAAATTCGTCCAAATGGAGGGAGAGAAGGAAAACAACTCTTAAAACATACCAAACACTTGATTTAGCATTTGGAAATGACCCTCCATCGTATATATGTAAGAAATATAACTTAAAACATCACTTTGATCAAGGAAAATAAAAGTTTTGAGGGTATTGGTCAATAACTCAAAGAATCTTTGGCAGAATCGAGTTAAAGAGGTGAGTAACTAATGATTTGATTCATTTTCTTCATTCATGAAGCTTTGATAAGCTAAGCATGTATTTTGATTGATTATTTGAACATAGACTTTAATGCATTAAAAAAAAAGATTGATTTATTGTATTTGAATCACTAGTTGCTCTACCCCTCTTGTCTTTGCTTCGTTGCCGTACTAGGAGCCATCTAATGATACCGAGATGGGCGACTACTAGTATGGTATTTGCTTTGTAATTGTATTACGATTGAAAATTCCGGTAGAGGTCAATCGGGATTTGATTGTGGATCTACTTAATTGTACATGACCATGATTAAATTGATATGAATCTTGCGTTCACCACAGGTAGTAGTTTAACAAGTGATAGGGCCCTCTTGTGCATTGAAAAGCTTTGTGCATTCAATGGTCTTCTTGGAAATAAAATTTTCAGTTGAAGGGTGAATCAAAGGGTTTTGTTACTCACTAAGTACTTCGTACTCACTCCTCCTTTACTACAATTTTTTAGATGATTGAAGATATGACATTTGAAAAGCAAGGCAAGCCATGGGTTGGAGCATACTCACAAAGGAAGTAGAGTTTTGCATGTAGTGACAACTTGTCTTTGAGAATATTATGAATTCAATACATTTTGTATTAACAAATATGTCTATCTCTCTATAAATGTATTTCTAATTTTATATAACATTAGCAACTTACCTTCTAGTATAATAGCTTTCCAATAATTCGTCTTCAAAATATTAATTTTACTCATTTTGGTAATCAATGAAAAATACCTATTAATATAATTTGATGAGTTTTTTGCATTTTATTGAGAAACCGAGTTTCAATGATTCTCTAAAATATAACAACTTGTTAGTTTAAGTAATTAACTTTATCAAGTCAAAAGTTATTTATTTGTTTTGTACGTCACGTCCCTGTTATTTATATTAAAGTTTCCGCTTCGGACTTTGTTAATTAATATAAGATATCGGAAAATATCGTAAAATTAATGACGGCGTGACATAGATAATTATAAAGAAGCGAGGAATGGAGGAGAGTAAAGACAGGGAGACACTATGAAGTAGTTTGTGTGTATGTTGTCCATAGTGTCTCTATGTCTTGCTAGTGCTCCATTTCTGAATGAGGTCTGGTTTTTTATTGTATAATGGACTCTCCTTAATTAGAGCATCAACCATGTAGCTGTTCAACTTAACTTGTCACATGAGCAATAAAGTCGACTTTAGGCAATTATTAAATAACATGTCAGTATTAATATTCTAAAATAATTCATATTGCCTTATTCTCTCTCTTTGGAGGAGAATTAGGGTTCCTTTACCACCAACTGTGTGGTTTTAGTTTTATTAGGGTTGTCAATATGATTTTCACTCAAGAAGGCAGTGATGGATTCAGAGAAAGTTCGAACGCTATATGAACATCTAAGCATCGATGACGAGGGTGAGCCAAGGGTTCAAATCCCATGTGATGCATGTGATGAAGGATTGGAGTCGATAAGGCTGATGGTCGTAGGAAAGGTTTTGGGTTCGTTATTTACTTTGGTTCAGCTAAAGATAAACGTAGGGTGATGATAAGAAGGCCGTGGCTATATAATAACAAAATTATTTCTCTAGAGCCCTATGGGTGTTAGAGATATGAGTGACAAAACATTTGACGTAGGGTTTAACAATGTGCAGTTTTGGGTCTATGTGGCAAACCTACTCTTGGCATGTATGACAGAATCGATTTTGTATCAAATTGGAGAGCAAGTAGGGGCGGTGGAATGTGTGGACTTGGAAAGCTCAGTGCCACGAGTTAGGGTTCAGATGGATGTCACACAGTCGTTGAAGCATGGTGTCTGGATTTTTCTTGAAGCAATTGGAACTCAACACTGGCTGCTTCTTCAATACAAACGGTTGATGGATTTTTGTTTCTATTGCTGATAGGACACAAGCTTCATGAGTATGGCTTGGAGGAAGGGCAACGGGCGCAGCAAGGAGTGTAGGTAAGGAGATTGGCTGAAGTTTACTCCGTCAGGGCACTAGTCAACTTCTGGAGGCTCAGCTATTTCTAGACAACTGAGCATAATGAGCGGTAGTATAGGGTTTCAACAACATAGAGCTAGGGGTATGGAGAGAAATGTTTCTTTATCCTTTCAGTTGGGACCTGGCGATGGGTTGCGGCAGAAAAAATGGGCTGGTGTGGAACAGCTACTCTTAATAGAGGGGAGAAGGAGGTGAAGGAAAAGTCGAATAAGGTTAGAAGTGAGATGAGGGGAGATACAGGGAAGGGTCAGTTGGAAGAGGTCTGAGTGGTGGGGTGTAGGGAAGATCGGAAGAGCCATGTAGAGTATCTCTATTCTTGTTGTAAACCATGAGATAGGGCAGCGGACAAAAAAGGGAAAAATGTTATTAGAGATGATGGGACCAATAGGGGCAAGAAGGGCTGGAAGAGATGCCCACGAACTAATCAAGGGATTGTGATCAGCATGCTACTGAAGTACTTGAAAAGGTCAGGAGCATCAGGAAGTGGTGGCCATAAAAGGAGTCTGAATAATAAAAAGAAGCTACCGTCATTATTATTTCAAGTGGGGAGAGGAGGGAAGAGAGGCAGGCTGGAGGTTAATTTTGTAGAGGGGAATATAAAGCGACTTGAGATTGATGCTTGTGAACCATTTGATGAATTGTCGAGCCCTGTTCAATAGGGCCGCTGAATGCAATGAATATCCTAAGTTGGAATGTCTGAGAGTTGGGGAACTCTGGTACATTATCTACTTTTGGAGCCTTGATTCACAAGCGCTCTCCTAGCCTAGTCTTTCTGTATGAGACTAGGTTATATGACAAACGGGCTGATGATATTAGATATGCTTTAGGGTTTAGTTGTAGTCGAGAGTATTGGTTAGAGTGGTAGATTAATGATGCTAAGGTTAGAGGAGTTAGATGTCCAAATTAAATCATACTCTATGGGTCATATTGATGCCCTAGTACGTTATCAAGATAAAAGAGCTTGGAGGGTAATGGGTTTCTATGGCAATCCAAAGCTATCTGATCAGAAACTTTCCTGCGATTTGCTTAGACGGCTATGGGGCCGAACAATGCAACCGTGGGTGTGTCTTCATGATTTTAATGAGACTACATTTATACAAGAGATTTGGTAGTGATATGCTTCCTCTTCAAGCCATGGAGGATTTCCGAGAGAGTTTAGAAGATTGTGGTCTGGAGGATGTGGGGTTTTGTGGACCAGTTATAACATGGAATAATGGACATGGTGGAGTTAGTAATATCCAAGCTCGTCTTGACTGAACTGTGTGTATAGGTGAGTGCTGGACAATGTTTCCTTTGGCAGTGGTGAAAAATTTGGCGTTTTCTTGGTCAGACCATCGCCTGATTTTTCTGAGGAGTGGCGGGAAGCTGAAGGAGAATGAAGGGCAGCGTGAGAGACCATTTCGTTTTAAGCCATACTGGGTATGGGAGGAGGATTATGATCAAACGGCTAGAACGGTAGTGGCGGATTAGTGGTTTTCGGAAAATATGGCTGATCCTATAGGCTATATTGGTGGGAAATTGGAGGGTTGTAGGACAAGGCTGGGAGTTTGGAATGATAAGCGGTTCTGTGGGAATCAACAGAAGGTGAGGGAATTGGAGAAAGTAAGGAACGAAATGCTTAGTAGGCCAAATGCGGGGAGTACATGGACGAAATAAAGATGATTGAGCAGGATGTGGAGTTGTTACATCGTAAAGAGAAGAGCCATTAGAGTCAGCGATCAAGGGTGGATTGGATTCGGGATGGAGATAATAATACGAAGTTTTTTTCACTCTCGTGCTACTAAGAAGAATAAACAAAATGCAATCAAACGGTTAAGGGATGGAGATAGATCTTGGATTTTAGATGAGGATGCTCTTTTACATCATATTGACTTTTTCTATACGAATATCTTCACTAGCAATGAGCCATTAGAGAGAGAGAGAGAGCTTGAAGATGGAGTCCGAGCATTGAAACGGAGATGTCAACTAATGATATACATGGCCACGTGTCGAATGTACCAAAATAATAAATACCTTACTCCACTAAAATTAAAATAACTTGTAGAATCAGAGAGTAAGAGTCGAACCCACATAAAACGTTGGACAAATCTAAGTTCTTTGTGTCAACTAGTAAAAATAGGGGTTTTTATGATATTGAACTAAAACTAATGAAAATAAGAGAAGAAAGTAAATAATGAACATTCACAAAGATAAATAAATGTTAACTCCAATTCTTGGTTCGGTTGTGCACTTCACATAAAAGATAGTAATCAGTTGCAACGGTGTTTCTACTTCTTTGTAAAACTATCAACTCTAGGCAACAAGATGTTCTACTACCCAAAACAAGATTTTCCCTTAAGCATATCTAAACAAAATTTCCAATCAAACCTAATCGTTTGGACAACCCAGAATAAGATCTCTAGATTTAGAACAACGATTGCATGAAGAATCAGGAAAATAAGTTAATCTAAGCAATAAATTCACATGATTGATCTATTTAACTTAGGTTGTGTTATCCCTAATGATTAACAATCATTAGTTATTACTTGAAAGTTAGGAGAAACAACAATTAAGGATTGAATTCCCAAATCTAGCAATAGAACATTAATCATTCAGCGTAGTAGGCCTAAACTAGGTTAAACAATCAACATTCATAAACATGAAAAATAAAATAACACAATCAACTTCACAAAAGAGCAAGAAACAACATTACTGAAATTGATTAATTAAAAGCAAGAAGTAGCAACAACATCCTTTTGAACAGAAGGAATGGAGAAATTAACCTTTCTCCGACCCTTGTCTTTGATGTAAAAAAATAATTCTATGGAGTTGTGCTTGGAGTTATGTGATATGACCTCTTATATAAGGTCTAAAAATCCTAAGAAAACTAATAATATTCATGTACAAATTATACTATAAAAAGAGTTCGAGAAAAATAAGGAAAAATAAAGATAATCTCGAATGTAGGGGCCAGGGCGGGTGCACTGATTAGAAGGGTGCCCGTCCTGAACATTCTTCCAAAATCAACAACATTAGGATAAGTGCCCTGTTCAAACAGTGCACCCGCACTGCATCTTCTGTTCCTTTCTTGTTGGTCCTTCTGATTTTGTTTCTTGACATCTTAGTCCCCCAAACTCTAAAAGTCTTGTAAAATGCCCCTGAAATCAAGTCTTTTTGATTATTTCCTTGATCTTACAATAAATAAACAAACCAAACATAAACAAATATTTCAATCTAATAAAACACATAAATAACTACTAGTGTTTAGCAAATAGACTGAAACAGGTGCTGTCTCTGCTGATTTCGACCAACGATAGTGTTTTCGTGCCAAGGAGATTAATCATGAACAATGCAATTATATCCTTTGACGTGCTATATTCGATGGGAAAGAAGAACAACGGCAACAAGAGTTTTCTGGCTCTCAAGCTCGATATAAATAGAGCTTATGACTGGGATGAGTGGGCCTTTGTTGAGGCAATTATGAAGAAGATGGGGTTTCCAACCAATTGGATTCATTTAGTGATGGATTTTATTTCTTTGGTGGAGTAGACTTTTACTTTGAATGGTAGCTACAAAGGTTCTGTTGGCAGGGGTGTCCTGTCTCTCGCTATCTCTTCATTATGCGTGTAGAGGCTTTCTCCTTGTTGATAAGAGTGGAGGACTTGGATGGAAGGTTGAGAGGGATGAGATGTTCTCAACATAGACTGGTGGTTAGCCATCTACTGTTTACAGACGATTCTATTGTGTTCACTCGAGCTAATAGAGAGCTGCCATTACCATAATGGATATTCTTGGAATCTATGGGCGTACATCAGGGCAAAGTGTTAATATGACTAAAACTTCCATCACCTTTTCTCCAAATGTAAATGTGGACAGAAGGAGGCTGATTGGGGATATTCTGGGATTAGATGTGCTGCGCCAACATGATAAATATTTGGGTTTACCCTCAGTTGTAGGGAAGAATAAGAGGGCAACCTTTGCTGAATAAAAGAGAAGATAGCTAACCAGATTAAATCTTGGAATTTGTTTATTAAATCTTGATCTTACATGCGATTCCTACATATGTTATGGGATTATTCCGCCTACCACTAAACTAATGGGATAAAATTTGTAGCTTGGTACCAAAATTCTGGTGGGATCGACAGGGAATGGACGGAAAATGGCATGGGTTAGTTGGGATTCATTATGTAATGCTCTTCCGATCTCAGGAGGAATGGGTTTTTACGCGTTTAAGCTCCTTTAACCAAAGCTTGCTGGCAAAGCAGGTATGGTGGTTGTATTGTGACCCGGATTCATTGGCAAAGAGGATTCTCATGGATAGATACTTCCCGCAGAAAAACATTATGCAAGCAATGCTATGGCCAAGATGTTCTTATCTGTGTTCCACAAGTTGAGGGTGGTTACAATGTAGTGCATGACCTTTTGGATACTACTGGCGAATGGGATGAAGAGAGGATTAACAGTGTCTTTTGGCCCGTGGATGCTACTCAAATCTTATCACTCTATTGAGGTGTAGCTCTTAGAATGATCTATTAAGTTGGCACCACTCCTCCAATGGTATTTACTTCGTAAAAAATGGTTATCACATTGTTGAAGTAGCATGACTGAATTCTGAAGTAGAGGCAGCGCTGATTGGGACCAACAGTGGAACTATATATGGCATCTTAATGTTCTTCCGAGGGTCCAGCACTTTGTTTGGCGTCTCTTGCATGGAACGATTCCTACAAACCGAAATTTAGGGCATAGCAACATGAGGATGGATGTTTGGTACACACGATGCAAAGCTTGGGAATCGGATCTTTATATTTTTGTGCAGTGTGATTGGGCCATGAAATTGTAGAAACGACTGGATTGTTGGGATCATATTTGCCACAGCATTGCTTACAGTTGGGATTTTGAATTTGGGGTGTTTCTATAAAGTCTTCATGCTAGGGTTTCTGTGAGAACTTTCAAAATATTGCGCATAGGGGCATGGTCAGTTTGGAGCAACCAGAATCAGCTAGTTCATAGAGGAAGGGAGGTTGAGGTGAACTACTTGGCAGGTTCCATTCTCATCCATCTGGAAGCTTACCATAATGTGAAATCCCATGAATGACCGAAGGGTAACAGAGGAACAGCGAGTGAAGAGATGGTCTGGAGGAATGTTAGTGGCAGCAATGTTGGGTTTTTTCTCCATACAGATGCTCTAATTGGGTTAGACAGTTGGATTGGGTTGGGGTTTTTCTACAGACGCGGATGGGTTGGTTCATAGGGCTTTTGCCTGGCATAGATGAAGGATTGTGGAGTCGGTGGTGGTTGAATAGTGGGCAGCTAGGGTAGTTTGCAAATTGCACTAGAACAAAATTGGAGGGTGGATAAGTTTGGGGACGGATGCTCAATTGGTGGTTCGAGGGCTTGGATGTGTGGAGCCATTTGCTCCACATGCTTTGTTATTTCAGGAAGTTTGGGATTTATTTGTTAGAGGGAATTGTGGCTCGTGTTATTATATTCCTAGAGATAGGAATACAATAGCCCACATCATTGCCTTCTTTGCTTGAACTTCGAATTGTAATATCGCCGTGGGTAAGAGATTGAATGTCTTGATTTGCGATATTAATGAAATTTCCATTTCAAAACAAAATAATAAAAACATGTCAATATATTAAATTTAGCTATTAATTACTTTTTTTATATAAAGTGGACATAGGATAGGTGAGGAGAAGGGAGGGGAGGGGACCTATATGTCGGTTGTCCTCACAATGAGACAACCGCATGTGGGTTATGTTGTCCAACGATATCCTGCTATGTGTGCGTCGGACAAAATAATCCTAGGTGACTTATAGTGGGAGATCATTCTTAGAGGGGATGGAACTATAATTAATAAACACATTCAAGTTGTTGAATTAAATTAAAATCAGAAGTTATTCACCAATTTTTAACCTTTGATTCCCCAAAAGTTTATAATCAATAATAATGTTTCTTTTGTGCAGTGTTTCTATAGAAATAACACGATCTCCATAATGTGGATACAGTAGTTATAAAATGAAAAAACCCACATGTGTATTCAAGCAAGCTCCACTGCGGGTTCCACAAAACTGTTTCCATGGAAAATTTCCTCGTGTCCATATTGAATTACTTTCACTAAGAACCTGTCCAAATTTTATTTGTACACAGATATGGATAAATTAGTTAAACCACCAATTCGTTGCATGGGTAGAAAAACTTAATTAAAATATACCATTAGATAGTTGCATAATAAATCTATGACATTTGTACCTCCGTAGAAAATATAAAAACACAAGTATGCATTAATTAAATCAATAAGGTCAATGGACTTAGTAATCGTGAAGTTCAAGATCATTCAGAAGACAATCTACATTCTGACATCTAATTTCTCCTACATACACGATAATGAGAAAAATCTATTACACCATCATTTAATACATTCAAAAACGTAAGTTCAACGATAAATGCACAATATCATCAAATTTAAATTTGTCATCTCTATAATTAAAATTAGCCATAAAATATAAGAGACTCCAATCCCAATAATAGATCATGAAAGATAAAACATGAGTCGAACAACATATTAAAAGTATTAAAAATATTTATTGTAAACATTTTTACGCATAGTTTTTAGAAAAATAAAATGTGATGAGAATTCAAATAGAAAAATGTATTGTAATTTTAACTTATTAAGTCATTATAAATCCAAGATAAAGCATTTTACATCAAATCTAAATTTTCACATATCATATAGTTCAATTAAAATGAGGTCAGACGTGGACGCATTTGCATAAAGAAGTGACGTTTCTCTCACAATAAGGAAATAAATTTTCAAATTTATTTAATCTAGAAATTAAGAGGGCGAAAAAATGAGATGACATAGGTATCACATTTTAATTAATATGAAAATGAAAGGAATCTTAACAGTAAGAATGTCAATGAGAAGCAGGTTCTAGTCAGATACGCCTTTCTAACAACCATACCCCATACCCACCTCGTACCCGTTTTAATCGGATACAATGATGGGTGGTTCGGGTCAGGTAGGGAAAAAATACCCTTTACACGCCTCATTTTCAAAATCTTAATAAAACTAAAAAAATTCAAACAAAATGTAAAATGCATAAAAAAACATTCATATAACATTAAACTCACCAATGTAGACATGTAAAAGATGGTGAATGAAATAATTAAGGGGGATTAGTGTTTGTCTTGAAATTTGCCTTTCAGATTTGGTATTTTAATTTATTAGTAAAAAAGTTTTATAAAAAAATGGACAAAGTGGTTAAAACTTGGGTACTAAACTCAATTGTCACATATTCAAAGCTTCTCTAAGTTCTTTTACAAAAGTTTTTGTAAATTAAAAAAAAAAGGAACAACTACCGCAAGATTTACTAAATAAAAAAAAAAAGGCGAGAAATCACAGTACACGAGATATCGAGACTTAATTCACTTAGTTAATATATATACACACATATATGTTCCCATAGGTATGTCATTTGATTAATAAAGACTATATTCCAACGTTTCTATCCTTTATAAAGGATTGTGTCACATCATAACGCATCTTTCCATCATCTATATATATGATTTCTCATTTGCATTATTGCACATTCATAACAAAATGATTGGCATCTGAACTTTATAACAAAACCTGACTCTATAAAAAAAAAATTATACTTTCTATACCTACCATATGAATTGGGAGTGATATCTAGCTATATTTTGAAAAATAGGTAGTGTCTTAAATTATAGTAACGTCTTAAATTATAGTAACTCTGCAACAAGTTGGAGATATAATATAATACTCCATATGTCCCACAAAAATAGTCCAGTAGTTATTTTCACATAGATTAAGAAACGATAATTAATATAAAATGTTTGGACTAAATCCCACATCGAATCGAATAAATATTAATATATAACCAATATATAAAGTACTTGGGCTATTCCCTTTAACGGGTTAACTTTTTTAAGTGAAACCCCAAACACTTTACATGTTGTCAGAGCTTGTTAAGCTGTGCTAAAAACCTAAACTAAGAATGAACAAGACTAGGAAAATGATGGTTATATACAAGATGGGAAGTGTAGCTGACAGGAGAGATCCATCTCATTATCTATCAACACTTCATAATAATTCTTCCATCCCACTGAACCCTACCAATCCAAATGCTAAATAAAAAGGTATTATTTACTTAATAATTCATCCATAAATAAATTTAATTAACTTTTTTCACAAATCGATCTTCACACACTAATTTCCATATTCTTCAACATCTATAGAAAGTTTGAAATCCATTCAAGATTCAGCGTTAAAACAAGAATATAGCATGTCATATATAATGTTATTATAGAATAAGCAGAAACCAGCAGCTTGAACATCCTTTTTGTGTAAAGTTCTGCATTAAATCAGGTGCTCAGGAAAAGTTAAAACGACATTAAAGATCAAGAAGAACACCACTTTGGACAAACGATAAAAAACGATGAAAAGAGAGAAGCCTGTGGTCCTCAAAACAAACAATATAACCTTTTGTCCACCCCCAAGACATAGGAGGAGAAAACGTTATATCATGTCATTTCAAGGTTGTCTTTCTCACACCGTCATTTGTCTTCTCAGCGTCTGATATATCACTTGGAAAAAGGCTGGTTGCTTCAGATAATTAAAAAGCATTATGTCGTTCAATCTTTAACTTTAGGAAATGCGAGAAGTTTTGCAACCTATTCTTCTCCCCGATTGTAAATGTCTGTTTAAAATGTTGCATCTGCAGGCTAGCTCTAGAGCTTCTGTTTGTAACAAATAGAATGACAAAAGTCTGATATACAATGGACAGTCATGAAAATTTGAGCATCACCAAAGTCTTCAAAAAACGATACCTCCGGAAGTTAAAGATTACAAGTATTAGGGAAAAAAAACAACAAATTTGCTTGGATATTGAGAGAATTCATCAATCCACCAAAATAAGTGATAATGGGCGTGTGCTCATATAATACCATTCTGGAACTTGATATGCCAATGAGAAATCCAACAACACAGAGTGAAGGGCATTAGAGAAGTGATTTTAGCTCAAAATGAAAGCATTCATCAAACATAGTATTTTCTGGCAATTGTCAGTAAATGTATCAATCAAACCTTAGTTGGAGATCAAAAGAATTAAAATAACAAATTGGACATAAAGTAACTAATTTCAGTTTATTCATACGTCTTTTTTGGGGTCTAAGCACACTTGCCTGAGAAAGGGGCCACGATTCCCTGAGTATCAGTACTCCAATTGAACTAACGAATAGCTTAATAAACACCGGCAGAGTCCCTCCTCCACAGCTTCTGCCCAATATTCCAAGCTGCTACCACCTCTGGCTGGCTTTCCTTCACCGACAATCGTATTCTCTTCCCCAAAAACCTAGCGCTGTTTCTGCAGCATCATAATCCACAACAATACCCAAAATTACCACGGTTAGCTCAAAGCCTCAAACAGTAACCAACACTAAGGAATTTTCTGTATTATCACTGAATAATGAATTTACAATACAGTTTAGTTTATATATTGTCTATATGAACATTCTGGGATCAAAGAAGAAATACAAGGAATCAAAAAATCGTTAAGTATTCAGAATATATGCTCCAATATTGTAATTTCAGAATTGAGTGCTGCATCTGTAATTCTGTACTGTGTTCCCAATTATTTACACTATTGGTGTTTCTTCCTTCTCAACCTTAGTGTCTGATGATTCCTCCAATTTCCATGATGATAAATAAGTCCTCACTTGATCGTATCTTGATTTCTAACACTAGTTGCATCAATTGAAAACTTATATTCACGCAGAAACATATATCTGATTGTTTACATGTTTGCAGTAAAACAAAACAAAAAAGAATGGTGTTGATTAATGTACTTGCAAATGACCGAATCCACACCCTGTCCTAAAACCCAGAATCAAAAAGAGAGAGGATCATACAAAAAGAAAACAGAAAGCTCCCAGAGATTGATCATTGAGGAAGATTGAAGAACTGAATTAGTCATTGCCAAGAATTTGACAAACGATAGAGGGCTTGTAGCAGGAGGCAGTTCGCCTTCGGCTTCACCTTCAAAAGTTGGGCAGAAGGCGGAAGGATAACGTGAGTCTTGTGGAAGGTTGAGGCGTTACAAAGGGAAAAATTGGCTAGGAACCACGTTTGCTAGTATTATACCTAACGATTTGTTTAGTGCTATCAACCATTTCATAGACGTATGGTGTTTGATCAAATTACAACTAAACTGTATGGTCATAATACTAGTTTGTCTAATAGAAACAAAAAGAATATTAAAATAAAATAGTTGAGTTCAAGTAATTCGAATTGTATTGTAATTACAATAGTTAGAGTTCAAGTAGTTCGAAAATATAAATATATATATATATATATTTCTTTTTTTTCCCTCAATTACTTACGCACCTCCATTGACTAACTTTTTTTTTTCCTGGTGGCACATACCTCAATTGACAAACTTAAATTTGAATTTAAGTGAAAAATGAAATAGAAAAGGAATGAGGAGAAATCACCAGGGAAATACTTCTAGTACTCATCACTTAGCCACGCTTCATAATTGGAAAAACGAGCACCGTGGAAATACATACCTCTCAACCAAATATTGAGCACTCGACACTCTTGACTAATCAAGAACTCACATGTGAGATTTAGAGCTCAAATTAAAATAACAAATTAGGGCTTTTAAATCTACATGTGAATCCCTAATTGGTCAGAAATACCAAATATTCAAAGGGTTACCAGTATAATTTATTCAACTTTGAATCACCATTCTACTCCTACGGTCCCCACTTGTATTAAGAACAAATTCAACTAATTTATACACATTGAGTTTCAAAATTACAAAACCACCAGAGAGATCTTGCCCAAAGAAAATCAGAACTACAACATTTTATTACTCTCCTCCTACCATGCACATTATTGTTGCTCTTGAGATGCTCTAATGCAACATTGCACATGTGGACCAATGTCCGTGTGACAAATAATACCACCCTGTTGAAATCAAGCACTCCTGTATTACCACATGAGCATCGAGTATATTAACATACCCTAAGAAGGCTATATTAAAATCCCTAGTGCAGTCATTGTTGCCTCAAGGATGCCCTCAAAACTTGGATTCACTGAAGCTAAATCAGAAGCATCTAGACTTCCATCACAAAACCAAAACCACTTGTTCACAGTCAACAGAAACAGAATAGTTGGCACACTAAAGTAAGAATTACTAGTCTGAATATATATATTTTTAAAGAATATTAATTTTGTACTTGATAAAATAGAGGGATGTTTGTGTCCAACAACACAGAAGAAAAGACTCAAAGGGGAATAGAAAAGGCCAATGGCAATCGGTGCAAGTACATCTCAAAAATTCTGCAACCGCATACACAACCGCGAAAACAACATTGATTGTGCTATTTATCTACAAAGATGTGTATGATAATTCTACAAAGCTACTATAATATGATTTCAGCTCGATGCCAGGGAATGAGCAATCACCCGATAAGAATGCATGAATCAATCGTCAAAATTATATAATCTAAAATCTATAAGAGGAGCCAGATTGCGGTGGAGCAGGTGGCAATCGATTTGGAGTGCGGCGGCTGCTGGAGTTTGAGCCAGAGCCCACATCCCCATTTTGAGCAGGATCACTATAACGACGACTGTGACCATTGGACGAATGCCTAGAGTCCCCATATGAATTGGTAGGGCCATTGGCAGCAGCATCAAATGCCGATCTCCAATCATCACCGGATGAAGGTCCAGCCGATGTTGGACTGCTTTCTACACAATAAAGAGAAACACTTGAGGCTAAGATGTGAAAGAAATAGTGCAGGAGCCAAAGAGTAAGTTATTGTTGTCATCATTCCAGGTTCCAGAACACTCAACTTCTTCCAGCAAAACAGACTTCCTTTTGAAATTAAAATAGATTTTAAGAGAGGTTCATGTAGGTCCCTTGTGATGTGTGAATGAGATTTGTTTGACTATATTCTATTTTGAAATGGGAATGGTTTACAAACATGTGTAGCGTTCCAGGTGAGTTAATGAACTTAAACCTTATTCAGTTGAGTCACTGAACTTAAAACTTATTGCAATATTTTAGTCACTTAATTAAGGCTTTGTTTGATCCTCTTTAAATTTTCTCTTTATAAATTCACCTAACATGATTTGACTACTACTCAACACTCACCATACATTTCAAACTTCAATTAAATCTCCACCACTCATTTCAACTCTTTATAAATTCACTTTATAAATTAAAAATTTAAAGAGCTTCAAACAAGCCCTAAATATTCAAGTAACAAAGATGAACAACATAACTTTTGGTAACAAAGTATTCCAATGGGAAATCAGCGAAAAATAAATCATAGTCAAGCAGTGAAGTCCTAATATCAAACTCTGAAAATTACCAAGTACATGGAAATTTGTATATTTCAGTCAATAAGTGAGTTCAACTTGTCAGTCGCAGTTATTGGCAGCTTTAGTCCATTCACCATAGAGAATAACAGTTATACTCAATCATTTGCAAATGTTAATGTAGATCTAAGCCTAACGTGCATATTACTGAGCTGCGCTTGTGTACTCCAAACTTACAATTTCACTATCTTGATGCTGGTTTTTACCACTCTAAAAGCTCTCCTACTGTTACCAAAAGTAAATCAGTATTCCTCAAATGGATAAACCATGCGAAAAGAGTTAATTAAAATGATTCTCTAAGAATCATTTCTTCCCATATTTCATTCTCCACTGCACATTCTTAAAATATTCATTCATCAGAATTCCCAATATTACTTTCTAGCCACACATTCTCCAAGACAGGTCACTTATCACTGTTCTCCAAAAATCAAAATCAAACAGAGATCGGAAGAGCGTCGTGTAGATTGTCTTGGCAGAAGATCACATTATTACCAAAAGTAAATCAGTAATCCTCACATGGATAAGTCAAGCTAAAAGAGTATTACTGTATGTATCTAAGCAATAGTTTCACACAGAATGGTCTTTGCAGACGATCATATATCATATTTAGAGGTAAAGAAACCAAAATGAGCAAATAATCACCTGCTCCGCCATTTGAAAAGTCTGATGCTGCAGCTGCCCGATTATCATGAATACTGAGTTGCCTGGTAAGTTTGGAAAGAAGAGCAGACTGTTTCTGGATACGATCCCTTTTTCGCTTTGTATTCTGGTCCTCCTGGAGAAGCTCTTCAATTCTCGGTGTGCTTTGGGCACTAGAGCACCACGTCATAAGGAAAATGTAAAATTGAGGCAAGGAGAACAATGACAGAATCTAATGAACATGTTGCATGTGAAAGATTATAAAGATTTGATACAAGTAACATATTGATCTATCTTACCAAGCATATGCTTCACTCGTGATGAAAAATGTGGCAATTAAATGCAAGAAGGGATGTTACATGTAGGTATCAAAGTGGTGCAAACCTGACAGAACTGTACAGTTTATTCAACATGTCTTCCTTAGCCTTTTCTACTTGGCAAAGAACGACAGCCTGGAAAAATAAAAAGAATTAAGAATTTAAAAAAAAAATATATGCATATGAAGAATCCCCTTGGAGTAACCCAATTCAGTGGGATTCTATACCTTTGGGACATTGGCAGCTAGGCTGTTAAGAACAGCTTCAACATAACCACGCACTTCCTGAGCCATCCAGCGAAGCTCTTCTTCAGGATCTGCCGGTCTTCTTGCCATTGTATCCTATATTGTTCACCCACGTATTAATGGATAAAAGCATATGGAAGGACCATAATATATACAAGATAACATATTCCAAACAATAGGAATAGATATTACTCAGACACATCAAAATTAATTAAACTCCAAATAGTAAAACAATACAGTAATTAGGATACTTCAAAATTCTGAAGTAGCATACTTGAGCCATGAAATTGGAAAGGCAATTGAACTTCACTTATTCACTTACAAGAGAGCCATCAGAAAGACTCTGCCGCATAGAGGGGCCAGTTTCAGTCTTCACTTGACCTCCTCTAGAACTGATAACATTTCTCAACTTGTTTAGCCACTCTGTCTTATCCGCCATGCTCTCGGCCTTTAAGAGAACAGCACTATGAGCTGAAAACCAAGTTGACCACCAATCAATTGAATTTGTAATTTGAGAAAACTAATCATATATTAAAACTAAAAGATAGGCAATCAGAATTGATAATGCACCTTTAAGAACAGTTTTATACTGAACCCGGCTTGTCAGTTTGAATACCAGACTAGGAGGTTTCTCTGGACCATTTGCCTTTTTGTCCTTGGAACTTTTAGGAGGAGCTTCTTCTTCTTCAGGTACATCTTCGAGATTACATTCCTGACAAGTAAACAATGTTTTTATAGCATCACTTAAAAGGATGAAAAATAATATTTTCTATTAATCCATTTTCTCCCCAGCATTTTCTATTTTATTCAAAAAAACTATTACAAGCTATAGTCAGAGATTGGGGTAGCAAAGAGGATAAAGATGATGTCAATTTCTGCCACAATGATATTAATCCAAAATCCAGTCTAAAAGAACAAATTACATCCATAGAGCCCAATTTTAAGATAAAATTGCAGTTCTAATAAACATATAAGGGAGAAGCTCTTACGCAAGAGGGTCGGCAAACAGTGAGGCAATAGAGATGTGGAACTTTCACAGCTCCTATGAAACTAAAGAGGAGCTTCTCGGAAGCAAAAAGATCTCTTTGTAAAGAACCAACATCACATTTTCTTTTTAAGTATATATTCTTCATTTTTGGACAAGGTCATCCATTCCTAGTAGATGAAAGATACATGGGATTCCCCCAACAACTTATGAAGGGTACCTTTGGCAACCATTATTGGCCAAAGTTATGGGTAAGTAATAATTGTACCTCAAGAGACATGCCCCAGCCAGTTGGCACCAATCACAGATATAATGGACCAACATATCAAGGATAGATGTAAAAACCACAGTGGCTGACGTGTACATCACAGTACACAATTATTACTTCAATTTTTTGTTTCCAAGTGGACCCAAAGTTATCTTATAAAAACCTTACAGAAAGAATGCAACCATTCCAATGTGGGTTTCATATTATCTTTGCGTAATTCCTCTTTCCTACAATGATAATAGACAAGGTCTAATCACTTATATAGAAATGATCTCCTCCCACACTGGGAGAAGGATACAAATCCAAACTCATGTGGCAATGCCACGGCAGGTTGGGTGCGGATGTGGCACTACCACAACATCATTATTGACTTAAAAATGACAATATGGTATTGCCATGTCAGGACCCAAGCTGATGAAGCACCGACGTGGCTATAGGGATGCAAGTACATTAAGATCTAGAGTTTCTTGTTACAAAGAAAAGAACAGTTTATTTGAGAGACAAGACACATAGGAAGCACACAAATTTTAGAAATAGAATCTGACGGTAAGCATGTAAATGATGGACCCATCAAATTCATTCACAGCATTTCAGAATACGTTGGCAGCTAATTAATATTAATAAGTTGAATACCTCCAATGTTATAACACCACGAAAATGTCGTTCTTCTTGCTTTTTGGTGTACCCAAGCTGCAGGAGAAGGTTTCAAATTTTAGTCAGCATTCATTGTGACTGCAATGATTAGATAGCTAAGTGTTGCGAAAGAATATTAATCATGAACTTAAATGTATTATTGCAGCATAAAATGGTTATGTTGTCCAGTCATACTTATTCCAGAAAAGAAGTAAACCAATAAAAAATCCACAAAAAAACTTTATTGCAATGCGTTAACCATGGATATTCCAGATGATACCGGCATGATTAATGATAAATTAATAAAGAACCTTTTATCTTGATCAGAAGTTGAAATTAAGTAGCAAAATATGGGGAAGAAAATTTATTTATTTCACCATGGCATTTCAGTGAATTTAAAAAAAAAAAAAAATGCATATCTAACATTTGGATAATTTTGTTTCCACCTTTCCAGTTTTCTCGTTCAAAACAAACCATCTTTTGCTCCAACCATTAGTTTTAGCACTTTTCTTCAATAAGAACCCTGCAAGTAGGAAAAAGATACTCAAATCAAAACATTGCCACATTAAAGACCATAAAAATTTCAGTAAAAATTTATATAAATCTAAATTAAAAAGGTAGAAGGTAGACGGCATTAGAGATGATTAAAGAAGACTATTCCTTTTAAGTTTCATTCAACAAAGCATATTCAAGTTATCTATCTCGTCTATTTCCATTTCATGCTCCACATGCTCCTAAGAAAATAAATGAATACCATCCTCAATACCCTCAATACCATGTAACTCCTATCATCAATTGGATTCTGTACTAAATTTTTATGCAGAACCAATTCCAGGAAGCAAAGAAGGGGAAGGCAACATAATAGTTTTCGAGTAAGCCACTGTTTTAATAAATCAAGCATCAGAATCTTATTACACAATTTTTGACGAATAACATTAAACAGCAGAAGGAAAGCAACAGATCTATGTTATGCACGATTTTGATCAAATGACAAAAACAAATTACAGGATAACTGGCAGCTCAAATGAAGCTTGTTTGCATTCCCATAAATGTGGAGCTTAACGAATGGACTTGAAAGGTTGAGATTTGTGTAGTACAGGTGGATTGTGTGGTGGTGATTGGTTTGACCAAATTCATTCAAATTTGAAAAAATAGAAGGAAGTAACAGCATGCAAACAGGAATTAAAATAAACTGTTTGCTTTTTCTCTTATGAGATTGGTGAGCATAATTTTTCCATTTTGACTTACACCCTGTCCCAATCCTGAACCTCTTACAAGTTATTTAATTTAATTTAATGCCCAAAAAATCAATACAGCTTCAAATTAAGAGTGAAATACCAAGGATAGCTTCATTTACGTTATGCAGCTTACCTCAATCACACAGAGAACAAATAATGAAGTATGCCTATGATACAAAGATGATTTATTTGAATTTCAATCTTGATGGCCACTACATGGATTAGTTACATACCAAAAACATCATATATTAAAAGAAAGAAAGAAAGAAAGAAAGGAAGAAAGAAAGAAAGAAAAAGTGGTCCTAATAATAACATGCCAAATCAAAATGAAAAGAATTGTAACATCATTAATTAAGACAGAATTTTTGCACAAACCTGCTGTTATTTCCCCTTCAGGCCCTGCAGTTTTCAAGCCTGATCCTTCTTGTGCATCCTTATCCTGCTGATTAGATTTATCCTTCATTGATTTTAAGCTTCCCCCACTTTGCTGGCCTCCAGTTTGTGGACTAGTGGCCTGAATGTAGCATTTATAAATTTTAGAACTAAACAATAATAACGAGTATTCTTTAAAACAGAAATATCTTAGTGTACCCTATTCAGTATAGACTGCTCAGCTTCAGCACCCTTTTTAGAAGATCGTGTTTTGAGCTCCTCTTCACGTCTTTGTCTATCCATTCTGAGAAGAAACAAAACCCAGACATTATTGAATTATATACCATACTTAAACTGGGAAACTAACAGAGAGAATATGAGCTCTTTTTTTTCTGTTTTGAGGAGGGGGTACATTTTCCATGGAGCCATATAGGACTCCATAAGGGAGCCGGACTACCAATAAAAAACAGCCACATGTATGAAATCATATGTGATTTCATGACTTGGCTGCTTTTTAATTGATAGTCGGGCTCCCTACACGGATATTGATCTGACTCCTTAGAAAAAGTTTTTTTTTTTTTTTTTTTTTTGGGTTTTGGGGAAGGGGGAACAGACGGCGGGAGGAAAGAAAAAAGAAATGAAATGTTGTCTCAAACATATCCACATCTAAGAAGCTAATGCATCAAATTAAGCTTAACAAACAATAATAATCTTTTGCTCCAAATCTGCTTGCAAAAGAAATAGAAAAAGAGAGATCAACTACTGCTTGACAAGTTGGTGAACATACCGTCTCTGCACCAAGCGGATAAAGTGTTGAGGGGGAACAAAAGCCCGCTCCATGTCAACAAGGTTAACCACCATGGTTCTCGCTTCATTCTTAAATCCTTCCAAAGCAGTTGTGGCAATTGCCACCACCTAGCAAATTTAAGAAGCAAACAGTATATATGAGACTGAACATATCCTTACACCTATACAGGCAATTGTCTGTAATGCAGCAATCCATGTTTACCTCTCGCTTAAAAGGAGGATATCTGCCAAGACCTGGTGTAGCATTTGCCGCAGATGAGACAATATCGACAAGGACCCTGTGCACCTGTTAAAAGATTTCCATATGATAGCCACAACACAGAGAGAAAGAGAGAGAGAGAGAGAGAGAGAGATCTAAAACAGTTGCTAAGGAATCTCAGTCCAATTACACATTTACCAAGATATACAAATGTACAGAGCGTTTGGTTAGATTTATAAAGTCAATGTATAAAGAGTGAAAATGAGTGGTGGAGATTTAATTGAAGTTTGAAATGTGTGGTGATTGTTGCGTAGTCGTCAAATCAATAGTCAAATCATGGTAGGTGAATTTATAAATGGAAAAAATCAACTATGCCAAACAAGTCCGTAATAATTCCTCAATATGAAGAGAATAATGATATTTAGATAAGAGGACAATTTCGTTGGTGTTACTTAGCAATCAGAAAGTGAGAAACAAGAAAACAATTTCCAGGAACGCCAAAACACAAGCAAAAACGCACAAAAAGGAAAACAAGAACTAACGTTGGTTTACCTCATCCACGCAAAGACGTGAAGGTTCTTTTGCTAACTCTAAAACACCCTTTATCAAAGACCTCAGTCCTTTCTCAGGGGAAATCAGGTACGGCTGATAACCATCTGCTTCCAAAACAATCTATAAAATGGAAAATGGTTATAGTAAAAGCACAGAAGAGAAAACGTGAAAACCTGAGAACGAATTGAAGACACAAGTCGCATAGAGTACATACCCTCTTAACATTGTTCAAGTCAAAATGTCTATCTAATGGGAGTTGCTTCATCCTGTTCGGAAAGTTACCCTCGAAACAAGAAACAACTTTCCACCCACTACCCTGGAAGAAATGAAAAGGGGACTTCAAAACCATACGCCAATTACATAGCATTATTCTTTTACCAACCAATTACACAATTATAGAGCACAGAAGCAACAAAAAGCTATGACATCTTACAGAACTTAAGCCCCCGTTAGCAAACTATTTTTAATGAGAAATCAGAAAGAGTGGTAGAATGAGTGGGAGATTTGCGCAGTACATGCAAGTCCACAAACTACGTGGATGTAATTGGTTTGACCAAATTTTATTTAAAATTAGAACTTGTTTACAAACATGGACTAAATCTGACACAAAAAGATGATATCAACCAGCAACACTGAAAAAGTATCACGTAAAGAAGAGAGACAATATTAGAAGTACTACACTGCACCCGATATACAAATTGGTGCATTTCAACAATCAGCATAAACTGATATGCAAAAATAATAGAAAAAGTAAAATATTTAAGTACATGCTGTGTTGTCAAGGTGACAAGAAAAGTCCATATAGCATCAAAGAATACTCTTAGTTAACATGTGATGCTACACCAATAACTTTCTCCATCCTAATTACTTGAAAAATCCTTTAGAAAACCACAGATTAGCCAAACATGACTTCTGCGCCTAATCTCACCTCTCCCGTTGTAATATGCTGGAGAAACTTATCCTCAAATTCACGGCACAGCTCCAAAGCCAAAGCTTTAGTACCTTCAGCACTATTAACCATTTGTTCACCGAGTCTGACCAATTCATCCTGTACTATTTGGGATTTTCCCTGAAGCCTGCAGTGGTAAAATTGACCAAATAGATGTCGTCAGTGCCAGTAAAGAAGGAAATATATCCCTAGGATATGCATTCAAACCTCATATAAATGACACAAATACCAGAACAAAAGTTAAGAGAAATAAAATTTAGTAAAAATAGGTCATGGCTAAGAATGATCTAAAATGCAGTAGCATATATGGCTCACTTTGATTCAGTTAAAGAAGGGTGCAGTAATCTTGATAGGTTTGGTATGTATGTTGATTTCTAACTACAAGACTACCTTACTTAGTTTTCTTTTCTATAAATATAACCATACAACGCTGTAATCCTAAATTCCGATGCAGAAAATTGGAGGACACTGATTCATCCTCTAGGATATGCACTACATTCTGTAGGGAACAGAAGGAAGTAAATCATACCAAAAGCCGTGCTTCTGTGAAGTCTAACGTACAGAACAATTCTCATTCAGGTGAAATTTTAATTTTAAAAAATTAAAAATGTAAAAAAACAGTAAGTAGGTGGAGGTAATGTACCCAGAAAGGAGATTTGGAAGCCTAAGTTTCATACGATTTCGGATCTGATGAGCAAGGATCTCCACCAAGGCTAATCTTCCGAGCTTGCTTTGCGGAGCCCCCGTCAGTATAGATTTCAGACTTTCACTCTCTGCTCGCCATGCAGTTTCCAAAGAATTATCACTTCCAACAGAGCCGGATTGAGCAGATGCTATGGAGACAGACTGACCAATCAAAGCAACCCATGGAATATCGGATGTGCTTCGTGGACCTTGATTCAATAAAAGAGCTTGTACGGCAGCAAGGATTTTTGGTTCTGAAGCTGCTTGATCTATCTTACTAATAACACCAACAGTTCTTGTACCTAACAAGTACAAACAAGCAATATCTGTTTTAGAGTATTGCATAAAGGAATAGAATATGGGATGGGACTGCACAAATGAAACAGAAAAAGCTCAATTTCTTTTATGATTTTCACACAATAAATAAATAGATACAGCAAACCTACATTCTCCATCAAGTTCCTTCACAATTCTGATAGCTTTAGATGTGGCAACTTCTGGGGCCTGGGAAGCTGGAATTACAACCAGCAATATTACATCACTGTGTTCAGCATATTGACTCTGCCGGAAAAGAGGAAATAGGGAATTAACTTCCAAAGACTGACCCATTTAGAAGATTTAGTTAGAACGGAAGAAAAAAGTAAAATATCAACATCGATATTGCGGAAAGTATGGTTCAAATATAATAAAAATAGGGTTGGGAGCTACTCACTAATGAATCGTCAAGGTTGCCTTTATCAACCCCAGGTAAATCAACCAATTTCAACGGAGGAGCTGCGTGTAAGGAAAATTAGCAGATTGTATAAAAAATTTAAAAAAAATATATATATATATATCTAACATAAGTTAGAGCACTTCTAGTAGAAGGGGAATACCCAAATTTGGATTTCGCCCCCTTAATTGCCAAATAGTGGATGCATGTGAGGTGCCAACAACCCATCCATGGGGTGGAAATGGGTAAATGAGGGCCCAAATTTGGCCCCTTTCTATACCCATTCCCCTCTCCCTCGTTGGCCAACAAAAATTGTCACAAACCAATTACATCCCCATCATGTCCTCTTTTTATTGTCAAAATTAAACATATTATTAAATATGAAATGGAAAGTCTAAAAAATGTGAAAAATGAGGGAGAAAAGAACATTACGAAAAAATGGAATACAAACAACTTAGAACAATGGAAATATCAACGGAATAGGTGGATTAACTAATTCAATGACTTGAAACAATGAAAGTCCATGCAACTGTCAATAATAATTATTAGTGCACCTAAAAGAAATGGTCGTGATTAATGTAAAAGGAAAAACCCAAAAAATCTATACTCATTTTCCAACCCCAGTTTTTCCCCCTGCACATTATTTCAAAATGGGTTTTTCCCCCTGGTTTTCCCCCTTAGATTTTTCCCACTAAGATAGGCTTGTTTTCCTTTTTCATCCATCCAAAATTATAGGCCCCTTTCTTTATTAAAAAGTAGTTGGAATCAATTTTCTTACATACTCTTATTTAATATACATCATTACTTGTGAAATAATACTATTAAGGTGAAATACTTAGAGCTTGTTCTTGGGAGCTTCATGTAAAGGAGATTTAGATTCATAGGAAAATGTGTGGTGGGAATGTAAAAAAGGATTATTGGAAAATGTGAAAATTTGTTTTTTGTGGAGAATATGTGGTTTGTATTGATATGATAAATTTTTTGCCTTACATAAAGCTCCAAAGAACAAGGCCTTAGTAAATGAAAGGGTATATTGAGAAGATGTTATTAGGTTTTACTGTTCCAACAACATTAATTGAACTTTTGTTAATCCTTGTGAAATTAGAAGCAAGCCTACCTCAGTGGGAAGGAGGGAGTAAATCTGATTTCAGATTTTTTCAGTTGGTAAGAAATAGAAAATTAGTTGAAGTTGTAATAATCAAGTAAAAAGACTAGTATATCATAAAGCCAAATTTAAACCCCCCCCCAAAAAAAAAAAAAAAAAAAAACCCAAAAAACACTTTTTCCCACTTTTCTTATAATAAATAAGTTTAAAGTGCATACAATTAGGATCAGCAGGTGAAGGAGAGAACACAAAAACATGCACACTAACAACGATCACAACTCTAAGTTGAGAACATAAAATGCCCTCAAACCAAACAGACCTGTACTAGTTCGAAGCTTTAAATAAATCTCGTCCCGACTCTTGCTTGAGATTTTACGGAGTCTGTCCTGTAATGAATGCCGAAGAGCACCTATAATGGGCCAAAAGAGAAGAAATTACTCTTTTAGAATCATGAAAGTGAAGGATAAAGATTTGCTCCAAATTTAAGAATTGGGGAGGGGCGAATCAGTGTCTAATATACAGAGAGACTGTTCTCTGCTCATAGCTTAGGAAAAAGCCTCACTTGCCGAAACTTGTTGAGATTTACTATCAATCTGCAAAATTATTGATTTGCTGCTTAGTGAGCTATCCCTTGTTAAATCAATACAAATTGGAGCACGAGTGGCGCCCCCTTCACCAGTTGGCTGCACCATAAAAGGTGTATCAAAAATCAATGCCCACAATGCAGCAAGTGAAAATAACAATTTTCGGAAAGTCCTAAACAGAAAATACTTACCAATGCAGGATGCCCAATTAGACTATTCAATACAGCAGACTTACCTGCACCCTGAAAAATCAATCCACATTAGAAAAATATCCATCATTGCCAGTATTATACAAGATGAAGATGCAGTATACAGGTTACTTCGATTCACTGTTTCCCTTGCTTCAAGTCATTTTACATAAAAAGGTATGATCTCATCTAAAGGCAAATATCTTCAACTCAGAAGAGGTGCAAGCATTTTTCTCAGAATATCACACAAACAATCATCTGAGCTATATGCCATTGAGCTATAATTGGTCTTTCCTTCTCTCTAAATCTGCTGAAATTTTGCTAGCCAGAGACAGCTTTCAACAGTCAAGAATATTTATGTACATCTAAACCCCTAAAGCAATTGACAGTTAAAACATCTAATATATGCGATTCTTTTGGAGACTCTCAAGTCATATATAACTTAAAAGCACATATGTCCAGTGCCTTTATTCTTTATCAATATTTCCACCCACTAGTGCAACCTTCCTATTTATGGAAGGATCCAGTCTCTAGCCCATCATTATTCAGTTCTTATTCAGCATAGTGTTGTTCTACAGTTGATTAAGTATATCCTAACAACAAAGTTACACAGATATACAATTAGACTAGCATATACAATCCATGGAGTCAAACTTTTCTTCTGATCTTTGTCTATGCACTTAGCATAAGAAACCTAAGAAGTTCATAAAACATTACTAGAATTCAATATTACTAACATATTGATCCATATCATGACTCTTATTACACTCTCCCTTGTACTAGTTAAGGTTCCGTTTCACAGCCAATTACAATTGCGTTGTAAAGGCATATGAGGTGCATAAACAGTTTGAGACCTCCTATCAATGTGAAATCAAAAATCACATTAGTCAGAAATCAACTCATTTGCAGAAAACTAAAGCAAGCTTCCTTTTCATTTAGCTGAAATTCACTGATATTTATTAGCATCCAAATCAACAACTCAAGCAACAACGTCCGCAAGTCCTTGACTATTTTGAAGGAAAATAAAATTCACTTAGCACCAATCAAAGAGAAGCAAGCGTAGTACCACATTCTCATACATTATGCTCAACCCATTATGCATTCCTCTAAAATTGCAAAAACTCATTCCATTCTATTCAAGAAAATAACAGAAGTTAATGATCTACTCCATCACAATTCGGCCAATCCAGAGAGAAACAATTCAAACCCAAGGCAAATGTACTTAATACGCCAGACCCAATACTCAAGCTACAAGAAACAACTTTTTAATCGAATTCAATTCCCATTCCAAGGAGATCAAAACTATCAGATCGAGAATCAGCTTTAGCTCCAGAGATCTAAATGAATAAAAAGAAAAGACAAAACAAATCTCATAAGAGAATATCATCACGAAAGTGGAGAAGAAAAGAAAAATAAGGACGTACAGTGTTGCCAAGAGCAACAACATTGAGAAAAGTGGACGGCCGCCTGGATGACGACATTTCATCAACATCTTCGTCGGCAAGCAACGCTGATGCTTGCCGCATAGAATCAGCGAGCTCAGATAATTCCTGGATCGCATCCATTAATTCAATTGAATCCAATACCAGCTCTCTCTCTCTACTCTCGAATCAACAACTCAGATTCAATAAACAAGCCGACACTACACCCCAAAAACCACGAGATCGACTAACTGGAAACAGATCCAACAGTATCAGAGGAGATCGAGATATATTTTGTATGTGTATTTGTATCTTAAATAGAAATTAGGGTTTGTACGGAAAGAAAGATTTGAAATCGAAACTTTGAGCTTTTGAAAATGGGGAAAAACAGAGAACGAGTAGAGAGAAATAGAGAGAGAAGTGAAAGATGAAACGGTGAAAAGGGTTTTATTTTAAACAAAATGTAATGTTTCCCCTTTTTTTTTTGTAGATGAGAAAATGTTTCTATTTCTCTTTCATTAATTAATTGAAAATTAGAAGGGATGGGGGGAAAGGAACAAAAGTAACCAAGATGTTGTGTAATATTAAAAAAGAAAAAAAGAGTACACTCTTGTCGTCGCCACGTGGATAGTATGGTGCTACATTTATAGTATTTTTGAATCTCACATTGATTACATAACGTATAAGTGTGTGGCATATATATCACTCTACATCTAACAAAATTACTGTGATTTTGTTATATGGCCCCGTGTGTGCATTGTATTTTTATGTTTAAAAAAAAAAAAAGCTATACACATCTAAGATTCTTCCCAAAAAATTGTAAGCTCCTAATTTGCTTAAACAAACAGCTCTCCTGGTCCTTTGAGGTAACGATCTAAATAAAAAGAATGAAGGACAAGGTCAATTCCGGTCTTGTAACACAACCTGATAGGCTAACATCCTTACACCCTCCAACTAGCAAGCAATTTGCAACTCTATTTACATATCCTTATCACATTTCTTAATCTACGTGAAAGATTGATATGAGACTATTTTTATGAGACAGAGGGAGAACAAGTTACTTTTTGTATGTAGCATACAGCGGGCAAAGGAAGTACAAATCTGCCTCAATTTTTACCGTTATTAAATGTCTTGTAATCATTACTTCTATAAGGATTGCTAAAAATCGATGTGAGCAATGCCAAAAGCATCAATTCCACTTTTTCCTACTATTCGCCACATTCATTTACTCTTTCTCGCTATTAATACAGACAAGAACACTTCCAAACATCAAATTCTACATTTTCCTTGCTAACAAAATCGTGATTCTCTTTGTTATCTCATTACAAAATTTAACGTCAACACAAAGTATATGTACAATTATCCCATTATATGGTGAGTTTTTACCGTAACAACGGACAAAGAGAAAGAAGAGAATAAGAGGGTCGGAGAAGCAAATAATTATTGAGAAGTGAGGAATGGAGGAGGGTCAAGATAGAGAGACACTACAAACAACATTTAATTCTTTTTGGACCCCTATAAGGGAGAACCTCTCTTACAGTCGGCTATCCCTATGGTTTTAAAAAACGCATCTAGATTTGGAATGTCTTCATACTTTATCATACATTACTTGATCATCATTAAGCATATGCAAGGGAGTCAATGTTTTTCTCATGGCTTACACTTACTAAAACATTGAAGTGATATCATATATATGGCCACTTGTTATTTTGAAGACTAAAAAAAACCTTTTTCCCCTTAAATCAAGTGGTCACATTCATGCTATGTCACAACTTATTATTTGGTCACAATAGCTCATAATCACCATTCGAGCCATATAATTGCCGTTACTACTAGTCGAACCACACAATCATCATCGCTACTAGTTTAGTCACACAAGTGCTACTACCACGTCATGTATTCACCACCAATAGTCACAGTTCTTATCTGGCATCAAACAACCAACACAGATCACGTACACAAAGCATGTCACAATCAATCAAAAATTGCCATTCTCAATAAATATTAGTGACAAATTAGAATTTGCCCACACTGTAGACCACCATTAACACCCATCTGACAAAATTTAGATCTTTAACCTTCATTTTTCTCAATTCCAAATACTTTACCCTTTCAATTGATAGCAAGAAGGAAATAAGAAATTTATCAACAATTTGTATATATTGAACAGCACATATCATGACCCTATTTTGCTGAGAGCTATTAAGTTCACTCTTCTATTGCTCGAAAACGATGCCCAACAAATCTTTATGTGGTGGTGGTGGCATCAATGGTTTCTATGTAGATTTAGTAAAATGGCTCGTGAGCTAGAAGCTCAATGAACCAGCTTGCAACCTGCTGAGCTTTTGCTCAGCTCAGGCCAGTTGAAAGGCGAGTCTGAACCTGAGCTCAAACACCTGCTCAAATTGGCAAGTTGGCTCGGCTTTACTTATCTCTAAGGCGAAGCCGCATAGTCAGAAGTACAAACTCGAACGCTAGCACGGGCTTGGCTCACAATAATGAGCTCAATCATGAACACATTTTCAACTTGAGAGTTCATCTTTGGCTCAAGCGGCTGGCTAGTTGGCAAGGCTAAGCTGAGCAAGAATGCGACTTGACAAGCCATTTTGCCAAGCCTATCTCTATGGCATGCCGGCGATGAGAAGAATGGAGAATTGAACCATTGGGCACAATAATTTGGGTAGTTTACACATGTCGTTCTAACTTTCAACTTTTAATCAATCACATCCCCAACTTTTATTTCTATTTTCTTGGGTCTCTAACCTTGAAGAAAAATCTCTCCCCAAGTCCTCACTAATGGTTAAATGTTTATAAAGTGACATTTTTACCTTTACAATATAATTAAATAAAAAATAATATTTTAAAATACTAAATACTTACCTCTCCCTTATATGTGTATGCGTATGTCCTTGTACATAGGACCTGTTGATGACCTAGACCTTTGCTTTTGTGCTTTCCCCTCTTTTTCTCCCTCTTTCTCTTCTTTTCTCATTTTCACTCTTTAAAATAATCTCCAATGGAGTATGGAAAATTATTGTTGGTTTAGTCTCTATTTACATCTGAGTTTTTTTAGATAATGCGAAGAATTTAGAAAGCTATGGGAGAAGAAGGATTGCTATTTATAATTTTAAAATGTTAGTTTTTTTATTTTTTTTCCCATTTTGTATTGTTTAATTACAATGTAAGGATAAAAATATCATTTTATAAAGATTTACAGTCAAAACGGATGGAAACCGTTAGTGGGACTTCAGGAAAGGTTTTTAGGTTGGGGGCCGAGGGAGCCATAAATAAAGACTAAGGATGAGATTGATTAAATGTTGAAAGGTTGGGGATGTGAGGGGTAAATTACCTCCAATTATTTCATATGCTCCAAAATAGATTGTTTCCAACCGGGCTGAAAAAGTTACCTATAAAGAAATTCGTAGTTACTGCTTCCGAAAATAAACGCTATGTAGTGGGAGGTGCACAACGGGATGTAGCGATGATTCGTGATGGAGGAAGGCAGAGGCAAGGTGGAGGTGGCGGAATGCTATGGTTCTATATATGCTATTTAAAATAAACAGCACCAATATATGCCACGTTTGGTAAAAATAGGGGCAGAAGTGAAACAAAATGTGTAATTGAAGAAGGAAAAAAATTGTTTATGTCAAGAAAATCAAAGAGTATGTATTAGAGTTTTTAACGCAAATATGTAGTGTCTTTGAATGATACGGACACATAAAATATACAAAGTTCAGTTTTTTTTTCTCTCCCCTTTCTCTTCTTTCCTACTTCTTTCTCTCTTCATTTTCTATTTTTTCTCCCAAATGTCTAGTTATGAAGAACATTGTGAAGAAGAGAATATGGAAAACAAAGAAAGAAAAATGTAAGAAAGAAGATCTGACAAAAATGAAATTTAAACATTATATGTTTATCTCTCTCTTTCATGTCACTCCAAAAGTACGCATTTACATTGTAGAACTGTTTTAATTCTATTCGTATACAAGATTTAAGTTATAATAATTGAATAAAATAATATTTCATCACCTATTTAGCAGTAAAACAATTTTATTTATTTAATAAAGTCTGATATCATATGATGGCCATTAAAGTAATAATAAATAGTAGTGAAAACGAAAATCATGAATTTTATAGTAATAATAATGCATTAGTTACAATTCCAAATTGGTCACATTAATTAAGGAAGCCAAATATGCAATCATTCATTTGTCGAGATTCTCTATGAGGTGCAATTTGGAATGACCAATGCAGATTTTTAACCTTCACTCAAACGGTAAAATTTGATCACCAGAAGGAATCAAAGGCTTTAAACCAAAAATAGACTTTTAAAGATTCTCAAAGTGGTGGTTCATTTACTGATCAACTTTTTCTTCTTCCTCTTTCTTTTCTTTTCTTTTCATTTTTTTAAAACCCCTTTTTACAATCCAAAGTATTGACGTGTATTTTTGAACACGTAACAAGATGATTTTGTCCTCTTTGGAGCTCTCAACACTTTGGATTGAATACTAATAGCATGAAGATCTTCTTCTATAAAGTTTTTGCAAATCAAAAGTTGAACGACAAATTATATATATATATATATATTTTTTTTATTTTCATATTTTCACCCCACATTATTTTTAAAAGATCAACTTCAAAAAAATCACCACTCCTTGGGACAAACAATTTTTCTATAGAGTTAGGGCGGGCTCCACACAATTTTTCCTACTTATACAAAACATTAGGGTTAATGACTTTTCCCTCGAATCAAGTATTACGGTGCAAGCTCACGAACTCTATAAATGAAACCTATGTTGACTCCATAAAACTTGGTTTGATTTTGATTTTAGGAATTGATTTTGTGAAAAATAATTTTTTTGAGAGAATTTGTGCTTAAAAAGTAAGGAAAACTTATGAAACTATAAGCAAGATTATTTTAATAAATAATCATGTAGTTGAAGTTGAGTTTGAGTGAAAATTAATTTTTAGAAAATCAAAATCAAGCAGCATGTGAACGAGTTAGACTTGGGATTGGCTTCAACTCATTTTGACCCGGAAAAGTCCCATGCCAAACAAATTTGGAACACAATTGAAAATTTATGCTCCCAACTGAACGTCATCTCTGACCGGGTCGGATGGAGCTATGGAAGGTTCGGTAGACCCTTTTTCTGTTTGCCTAGATGTACAACTACTATTGCTTAAGATGCAAGTTGTTTCAGGCTAAGGTAATGGGTTTGACTAGTCTGATATTAGGTTTAATAAATTTTGGGTAAATTACACAAAAGGTCCCAACCTTTGTAAAAATTAATAATTTTATCCTTAATTTTTTTTCAAGCATACAGGTCCACAACCTTTTAAAAATATGCAAAAAAAATCCCTTGAGCAATTTCTATCTTTATGCTTATATATATGCTCATAAATTGACAAATTTACCCTCATTGTGTGAAATAAAAGGAAATTTGTTCAAAAACCTTTTAAAAAATCTGAAAGATTTAAATAAAAAATAAAAAAATTTGTTACTTTTTCTTATTAGTTATTCCATTTTTAGCTATATTTAGATGTAAAAATTTGGAATAAGAGAAGTTATAGCAAAGATAAAGGGGAAGAAATCCTTTCCTTTTTTTTTTTTTTACCAATAATGCAAACCTTCAATTTTTCCTCAAGAAAAATTCATACATTTTTAATCGTTTCAATTTTTATGACTTGAATATTAATCACATCTCAATTATAATTGCTAATTTAAGTTTAAACTCCAGAGAGTTAATCACCTAAAATGATTAGTACTAGTTGTGTAGTGGTGGTGGTATTAGTAAGTGAATGGAAAATATAATATATTGATTAATGTGCATTATAACTTGTATCAAGTGAGTAGATGACACAATGATATATAAATATATATGTAGTGTGTGAAAGAGTAAGTGATAGAGAGATCAAAATAAAATTTTAAAATTTATGTTCTTATTTTTTAATTTAAATAAATGGTAAAAATATCTTTATAGAAAAACTGAACAATGAAAATTGATAAAAAAAAAAAAGTAGTATGGAAGGACAAGTTATGTATATTTTTGAAAGGTTTGGGACCTATATGTTTGAAAAAGGTTAAGTATGAAATTGCTTCTTTTTTCAAAGGTTGGGGACGTTTTGTGAAATTTACCCCTTAAATTTTTGTCATCTGACATTTTATTAGTTTGTCTTTTTAAAAAAAAAGTAAAAAGTTATTTTTCGGAAACAATGAACTAATAAAATGATACCATATAACGAAAAGTTAAAAACCAACCTAGAGCTTTTTTTGAGAGCTTTATGAAAAGCAAAAAATTTATCAAATCAATTTTAGTGACACATTCTTTGCAAAAATAAATTTTTACGCTTTTCAATAATTTTTTTTTTAAATTTCAACCACACAGCCTCCTCTGAATTTAACTCCCTTTATAAAAAGCTCCGAAAAACAAGCTCCTAATTTTTAACTAGTTTAAATTGTTGCCAAACACTTGTCAGATTCTCATTATCACAACTAAATTATAATGAGTTGTAGAAATGTATAATAAAAATTTAAAATGTACAGTGATAGTTAAGTAGTTATCAAATCATGATTAATAGTAAGTAAAATCATAATATGTAACGAGAATGATGAGAGCATTGCCTGGAGATTGGAAAAAATTCTTGTACATCCAGAGTACTAACCAATAGGGGATCCGCACGTAGATTTAAAAGCCCTAATTTATTATTTAATTTATGCTTTAAATTTAACATATGAATTCTTAATTAGTCAAGAGTACTAAATACATATGAATTCTTAATTGATCAAAAGTACTCTATCTGAATTTTTTCCCATGAAGTCCGATTTGTTTCCATAAGAAAAGAAAATTATAGGGAGATATGAAAATGAGATATGAATAAGTGACATTATACATGTGACATACTTACAATAGATAATTTAAAAATAATAATATCATTATCGCCCAATAAATATGTACCAATAACACCTATTAATATTATTTTTATATGTCTCCTAGGATTGCTTATAAAAAATTGGACAAAACTCAAGCCCAAGCCGCATCGTAGCCTCCTCGTCCAAATAGAATTCTTTCTCCATCGCGTGTATATATATCCAAGGCAAAACCGATAGGTTTGCCCTCAATTCAATTTAGAAAACAATGGCGAAGGGCAAGAAGGAGCTGCTGGCGTCAGCGCCATGGAGGGTTGAAGAAGACGAAGAGAAATTCAAAGACGCGAATCTTAAATTGAGCAACCAGCCAGGTTCAACACCTAAAATGCACGTCCACCATGGAAACAAAAATTACGAAAATGACGACCTTCCGCAAGATTCCCTCATTCAAATCGACTCCGAACTCCGCTACAGCTTGCAGCGAAATTTCCAGGTAGTGGAATTTATACTGTTATTTACATTGTTCATCATGCTTGTGGTTTGGTTAATTATAGTTAAGAATAGTAATTTCTGTGGCGTTTGTGGCGGAAAATTGTTCATGTGCGACAAAGTTATGATCTTTGATGTATAATTAGGAACTGCAGTCTGCTGGGAATCTGGGATCGCGTCTTGGGAATAATGAATTGAGCTCTATATTTTAGTACCTGAAATTTTAATCTTTTATCTTCATGGTTCGACATTGAACAGAAAAAGTAATCAATGTCTTCTCATCATGGCTGCGTTGTTCTTCATTCATGCCATTAATTCAATTTAGCATCATTTGATTTCTTTCTTCGCAGAGATAACTTTAATCGGGTAATCCCTGCATTATTTCTGCTTATGCCACCTTTCTTTGACATCCTTAACTTTAAGCTTCCTCTTTGGCGAATTATTGAACTCAGTAGTTGTTTCTCAGTCTCATTCAGGCAGATGTAAGTGTATTTTTAAGTTCAGAATCCATAAAATTCCATTGAAATTCACCATTTAATATAAGATTTCATAGGTAATTGAGGACACCAAAATTCTATAGAATTCATAGAATTCTGAACTGAGAACAACGGATTTCTATGGAATCTGTATAATTCTAAATTGAGGACTTTTGGAATTGTATGGATTTCTAAAATCCACCGAATAGGATTGAAAACGTGACACTTCCAAAGGTAATTTCCAGTGTGATATGTCATTTTGTCATTTCTGAATATCACTCTTGGAACAGAGTCTATTTCCATATAATGAAAGGGTTTTTGTCTTTCTATCAAAAAGATTTGGTTTTGTTGATTAAATTATTTCTCTTGTTTTAGTAAGTCTCAAGTTAATTCCATCTCCGTCCTCCACCCATCAACGTTCTCATTTTTACTGTCTTTGTCAGTTGTATGGCACGGAATTTTTCTTGCATTGATACAGAGATGAACAATGAATTCATTGAACAACAGTCATTAGCATCCTCAGTCCTGAAATGTCTTATCTTATGAATTTGATTAATCATTTTTTTTAACACGTGCAGTTTCTTTGTCGCGTTTTTAGCATCGACACTATTCTCAAACCTCTTCCACCTGCAATGGCATATAATGTCTCCCGCAATTTAACCTTCTTCTTACGGATCTTTACGCAGTTCAATGGTAAGTTTGATTTTTCTGCACCTTCCTTTGGTGTTCATAGGAATGACAATGTGATTAGCCTCTTTTACTCTTAATACTTTTCTTTGTTTCCCTATTGTGAGATAGTATTAGCTTCAATTCGGTGACTTCTCCCTTTGGTTAGATTCGGTTCAAATGTTCACATGGAGAAGATTATAAATCAGTATCGAATTTCTTCTTTCTTTCCTTTTTTTTTTTTTTTTTTTTAAATTAGAGGGGGTGATAGGATTGCTCGGAGAATGGTAGTTGAAGAAACTCCTATATTTCTAGTAATGTCATTCATGGATTAGAGAAAAGATAAAACACATTTGCTGTCTCCTCTGCACAGAAAGTTTCTGCTTTCTAATGGTTCCTCTCCCCGTTGTTTCCTGTTTCTGTTTGCAGATCCTGAAGGCATAGAAAATCTACAAAGATCTCTTGGAATGGGTCAAGAACAAAAGGTTCAAAATGTCCGCTAGCTGAGCAAGCTCTTGAATTCCAAAGAACATCTTACGTGTTGGTTCGAGAACTTGTTTTAATATTGCCATTGTTGATAAGAGGAATAATTTTATTCAATTTCATTCCATAGTTTTCACAACATATGAATTTCTGATGATGGGTTTGGTATCTTTAGCTATCATAAGTATTAGTGGGCAGTTTTTGTTAAGATTGAAGATGTCTTTATTCCATTCTACCCTCAAAGACGTAGACATGCAAATTTCAATTGTCCCATTCTATGGAGTCAATTATGAATGAGAGCTTGTTTGATCCCCAAAATGTTCACCCGCGAGAGGGTCGTGGGGTTACACAACTCTGTTTGATCTTTTTTTATTTTCCTAATTTATAAATTTACCTATCACTGATTTGACATTTTGATTTGACAACTGTTCAATTACAACCACATATTCCCACCTTTTTATATTTTCAATACGTATTCTACCTCTGTCTTAATTATAAATGTCCCAAATAAAGAGCACCAAACAAGGTTTGAGTCTTTGATGGGATAGTTAAACAATCTTTTTAGGTGCTACCGTCTAATGAGACCAAAGAAGCGGAGCACCTTTACAATGAGGTCACTTCTGGAGGATTTTTCTAAAGAACTGACACATTAAAGGAAACCACAAGTGGGTTCTTAAAAAGGAATTTTCTTTTTTCTTTTTTTTTTTGGGTGGGGGTGTGAATTCCAAGAAACCATTTGTAGTTTCGAGCTCCCGAACGTTGCGGCTTGACATTATTGTATTGATTTTCTAATATCTATCAATAAAACATAGATTACCGCCGTCTCAGAAAGGATGAAAAGATTGCAAATCCGATTTTACCATCTACTGTCTCGCTTATTTCGTCATCGTCTAAACTTTCAATCGTGCAATCCATCAATTCCGAAATTCTACGGTAAAAGATAAATTCAATAGTCCTAATTTTTATTTTTTTAAAACCAATCTCAACATGAGTCTTAAATTTTAGAGATTCTAAACATTAATGTTTGGTACTTATTTTTCTTTTTCTTAATTTTTTGCATTTACCATTTCATTTCATTTTTTTTATCTAAGAAGTGTAGTTGGAATATGTTTTACTTACATACATAGCATATTTTTGGGGATATATGTATCTAAGGGTACTACATTTTCAATTGTAATTACAACTGTAACAATTAAAAGTCAAAATTATGCAGATGCTATTATTTTCATCACGAACACCGAACAAATACTCATTCAATCTTCGTTAACTTCATAAACGAACAAAATCTTCGATAATTTTTCCCCTAATTAATTAGCGTTATGCTATATTCTCGCCCCACTTCACACCCCAGTGAGGCCTAGCCCAATTGATTAGGTTGAGGCACATGGATTTTTCAACTTCCGTCAACCGAAATGTGTGAGTTTTCTTATATTTATGTTGGTTTGTATATTTCTTTGCATTGCACTTCATTAGGTATGCATTTGTGTGGCTTATAATGCATATTGTACTTGAATTTAAAAAAAAAAAACGTTTGTGCTGAACTTCATTTTTTACCCTTTATTATCTGTGTACTTGTATTTTTCAAGACTATATTTCTATTAATTAAAAGCATGTATATAATCTCACACCCCAAGAGCGATGTGGGGTGTAAGGTAATATGAGAATGTAGTGTAACTCAATTAATTATTGTAGCACTTTTTTATTATACAATACAAGAGGGAGATAGGGGAAGGATATGTGTGGTTAATTCAAACTCAAGACTTTCCGCCTGGAACATAAATATATAACTATTATACCACTTATTCAAACTACTCATTATTGTGATACATGTTAATTATATATATATATATATACACAAAAATTTTAATTAATAACATATTACAGAATGTGTCGGTTCAACGACAGGAGGGGCGGCGTTAGTGCGGTTGGTTTGTGTGCTGGCTAGAATGTCAGTTCAACTAAAGGTCGAATCGAAATCGATCAAAACTGTCAGTTTGTCAGTTGACGGACCGAAACTGGCCGAACCGGTTGGTCCATTGGTTCACGAAGATTCTCGGTCAAATAATGCTCGCTCCTACTCAAAAGGATGAAAAAGTTAGATCTTCCTTCAATCTTATCTTCAACAGCATGGCACATATATAGCCCTTTTTAAGTTCTATTCTCACGAGATATCCCCTCTCTCACCGCTCCTTTGGGTATATTATTATATATAGACATTGAGAAAGTTCATGAAATACAGCTAAAAAGACATACCCGATTTAATAAGGATATGTACCTTACAAATATATATATATACCAGCGCCAGATTGTTTATACAAAACATTCAGTGTTATATTCATTCATTCATACAAATACCTATGGCAGTAGTCATTGGGTTTGTTATTTGTTTCTTGTGTCTAACAAGTAGGGCTTACTCACAGCGCCAAGAGCCACAAGTTCCGTGCCTTTTTGTCTTTGGGGACTCATTAGTTGATAATGGTAACAACAATGGGATACTCACTCTCGCCCGCGCCAACTACGGGCCTTACGGCATTGACTTCCCCGATGGAGCCACCGGCCGCTTCACGAATGGCCGGACTTTCATGGATATTCTGGGTAACTTGAAGCATTTTATATAATATTGTAAGTATATAAAAGAAAAATGTTGAAAAAGTAACTTTTAAGCTTAACGAGAACTGCATGTGCTACATACATGTAAAACTAGATCCATATTGCATGTTGATATTTTCTCGTGTCATTTTTGTAGCTCAACTTCTAGGCTTTTCAGCCTATATTCCGCCGTTTGCAAGAACACGCGGTCGAGCATTGCTTCGGGGGGGTAAATTATGCATCGGGAGCTGCTGGAATCCGGGATGAAACTGGAAACAATCTGGTATGCATGTATGCTAAATTCCCTGATAGATACATACTAATGACCATACTTCTCCATACTCGTTTTCACTCATTTCATTTGTGAGTCCCTTTGTACGACCTCCCACCATGTGTGGTGTGCATAAAATACACGTAAAGTGGGAGGTTTTGTAAAAAAACCTCCGACAGATTTTTGAAAATTTTCCTTTCAACTATAGTTTAAACAAAAATTTAGTGTTGCCATTTCCTTCATGATCAGAGAGTAATGCCATTTATCTAAACAGCAAACTGCTTTCCGTCTACTTCGCATTTTCTTACAATCTTATTGGAGAGTGATTAAGTGTACGTCTCTGAAGTATTTTTATAATTATTCACCGGTATAAATAAATAGTATTATTCAATATTAGGAGCCCGCCAAGACGAACCTAGGTACAACGTATCATAATTAAGATACCATGGAATGACTTGCATATGATGTACAAAGTTGAACACGCCTAATTAACCAAACAATGCATGTATATGTATGTATATATCGCAGGGGGATCACATGTCAATGAATCAGCAAGTTGAAAGCTATGTGAGGACAGTGCAAGAATTGAGTAGATACTTCAGCGGAGATTTAAATGCATTAGGGACTTATCTAAGCAAGTGCATATTTTACTCAGGAATGGGAAGCAATGACTATCTCAACAATTACTTCATGACTGATTACTATTCCACTTCTTCACAATATACCCCAAAAGCTTATGCTGATGCTCTTCTTCAAGATTATTCCAAACAATTAACGGTAATCGTCCCTATCAATAATTTCTTTTTTTCGATTATTACGCACGCCTAACTAAACTAAGCATATACTACACATATTGATGCTGAACAAACAATAGAACTCTCAAATTTTTAAGAAAACAAAGACAAATATTCTTGATTATCCTAAGTAACAATAAACTCTGTTTCATTATCCTACCATATATGGTACCAATTTTTCAGGAATTATACAGGTGGGGAGCTCGGAAGGTGGTGGTGACGGGGGTTGGCCAAATCGGTTGCATACCATATGAGATAGCGCGATACAATGGCAACGGCAGCAGATGCAATGAAGAGATTAACAATGCCATTGTCTTCTTCAACAATGGCCTCAAGACATTGGTTGATCGGATCTACAAGCGCGAGTTGCGTGAAGCCAAGTTTGTTTATCTGGATTCGTTTCAGAGTAGCAGAGACCTAGTGCTCAATGCGAAAAAATACAGTAATGTTTCCTTTCAAAAACAGCTCATGAATTCATTCAGTTCATCTAAAAGGCTGAGTTGAAGCTAAAACATCTATTGTTCAATACTGAATCCCTAACGTGATCATTGAAGCTTTAAACGAGACAACTCGATTTGACTAGCTAGTTTTTGTTTTATGTGACGTGATGTGATGACATTCAGGATTTGAAGTAGTGGACAGAGGATGTTGTGGAGTAGGAAAGAACAATGGGCAAATAACATGTCTTCCTCTTCAAACACCATGTAAGATAGGACCAAGTACATATTCTGGGATGCATTTCACCCAACGTGCTCTTCCGATCTCAAATATATTACTTGCAAAGAAAGCATACAGTTCAAAATCTAAATCAGCTGCTTATCCCATTAATATACACCAATTGGCCATACTCTAATCCCATTGTTTCAATCATCAAAAGTTCAACTTCTCTGTACTAATTTTCTCTTTCGGTTGTTCATTCTTGTTGAGATGAATTCTAATGGAAGCAAAGTTATTTACCATGTATTAGTCTGTTGGAAGATATTCTTTGCCACCGTGAATGATTAACAAACCACTAGTCAATGCTTGAAAAGACTGCAAGACAAACATTGAGACGAAACATTCACAACAGAATCTGAACACAAAGTATTAGGTGAACACCATTACCACTTACCAGAATCTCAAAAGTAACTGAATCCCTCTTCACCAGCAAAGAAAATATTACTCAAAAAAAAAAAGAAAAGAAAAAGAAAAAGACAGCTCGAAGGCAAAAATTACATTAACTTGAGTTCAAATAACTTTGTGCTAAACCAAACATACTCATATTATTCTACCATAAATGCCGCCAAGAAACAGGATATGAAAATGAAAGGCATAATGTGAATGTCGCCATGCTTTCACACAACATAAAATATAGAACACAAACATTTGCACAAGAGATCTAATCATCCAAAACCCAAGTTGTTACATAAAGAAGCATGCCACTTCCATCGTGGAAAGTTATCTATCTTTGGAACCAAAACTTGTCATAGCAGATTCCATTATATATGTAACTAACCAAAGTGTCGTCATAGAAGATATAACAGATGTCCGTCACTACTCACTAGATTTTGCATTTTGGCAAAAATGTCACTTTGCCAAAGCAGTCCTGCACATGGGACAGGTATTTCTTTGCACCAGGCACTTCATGATACACTTGTAGTGAGATTGGTCATAGTTGAGTTCTCCAATATCCTCACCCAGGATGTATTCCTCCTGCATCAAATGAGAAGACAATTAATGAAGTTAGAATAACTATGACATTAGGATCTGGAGCCATGTCAACTATTGACTTATTACACAATTTTTACCAAACATATATAACAGAGGTCCATCCATTTCATGTGGCACAATACGTCTGCCTCTTTCAGTCCAGTGCTTGAAGATCCAGTTTATTGTTCTGGGGCCAGTAATTCTCGTGGTACAAAGAACACAGGTAATAAGAAAGTTCCATGATAACTAAAGCATACCAAAAGCGTGTTGTTTGGGCCAGTAATCTTTGCGAATAGCGTGAAGTGTTGGGGTCTCAGCCAAAAGATAAGGTTTGTTAATAGTTAATCGCTTCAGAACTCAAGCATAGCCACTACATAATTCAGCATTTTCATCTCACGTTCCATCCCTCTAAATCCATATAGTTCAACTACTTCAGGGCTGGATAACAAGCATTCTAGTGCTACCTCGGGGTCGATAGGAAGGCTAACTCGATCTCTATATGCACTATTGTAGAAAACCATCTGCATGACACATTCTAAAGTAAGTGTTAAAGAACCTTCAACGACATTGAAGTAGAGAGCTAGTGATGTTAAACACTGCCTCAAGAATTAGCAGATCTTTTAGGTTTGGGCATTTACTAAGACGAAAAGCCATCATTCCCTGTGCATGCTGAAAACTACCAGATAGTGTTAGAGAAGTCATATTATAAAAAATAGGCACATCATTTCGCCGGGAAGAGTCGAGGACCTTCAAAGAAGAAGATATATGGTAATGAAAATAATCACTTGAAAACCACGGCATAGAAATTTAAGATATAATCTTGTCCTAGGGAGCTTTATGTATAGTTAATTTACGGGAAGTTGATTTTTTAAAAGAATGAGTGGTGGGCACGAAAGATTATTGAAAAGTGTAAAGATTTGTTTTCCATGGAGAATATGTGGTTGGTATTGGAGGTTGACTTGTTGACCAACTTTTGGTATCTTCCTAAAGCTCCCCAGAACAAGTTCATGCAAATCATGCTTGTTGAATTGTAAATGATAGAAAATATATGCATAAAAAATATACTGCAGTAATGAGACTCACATGTGTGAAACCTTCATCCCTGGCTAGATATCTGTAATTAATTGTCACTTTTGCTTCAACTAATTAATGATGCCAGATTTTCCACAATGTATTCAACTAAGAACATATTAAGAAGCATGAAGCATTTGAGGTTTGGCGCATTGATTATTAACTTAAATCCAGAAGGGTAATGTGTATCAGCATCTACCATCAATTCCTCCAAAAGTGGGCTAGAAATATTGAGTATTATTTTGTCATATAAATATCCTCATCATCAATACTTAAAAGACTCTAGTTCTAGGAGCAGGCAACTTCAGGGAAGTTTCATTACATAGCTATTTGAGGGATAAACAAGATTCCAATGGAGCATTTTTAGATTTGGAAGAGAATCAGATGAATAAATTCTCACTGTATCAATAATTCTACCCTAAAACTAGCTAAAATAAATAAATAAATAAACAAACAAATAAAGGAATTAGATGAATTTTTGGAGCTCATACGGCAATTAACGTCAAGAAACTACAACGATTAATTATCAACTAATAATAAAAAGATCCAAGAAACCGAAATTGGCTCAGCAGACACGCACCGAGAGGCCATCAGAAGTAGAGACCCGATGACGGGTCAAATTATATAGCACCTCAGTATCGAGAAAAGAATTCTGTCTTCATCGCCTCGTTAAATTTCAAGAAAATGCTAACAAACGAAATAAACAAAAAATCTGAAAGAATGAAATTGTAAAAGAAAGATTTTAGCGGTATAAAGGCAAAGAGAAGAACAGGGAAAAAAATGGAACAATCTCGTCGAACAAGCTTGCTTGCCTAGTTTTATTTACCCGCCCACGGGTTACACTGCCGCCACGCCGGTGATATGGCCTGACAAAGCACACGTGTGACTGTTATATGTGTCAATTATATATGTGATATATTAGAAATAGGTGGTGTAACGGCTACTGGGTGAATATTACTCCGTGCTCGCCTGGTTGGTTGGTTAATCTGTGCATTCTCCGAATATTTCTGGAGCTTCTCACAGCCAGACAAGATAGGCCCAATAAATACTACAAGGAGATAAGGCCCATAATGATTTGGGCAGCCCATATTAACTAGTAGAGCAGCCCAGTCTGGCCAGCCCCATATTAACTAGTAGAGCAGCCCAGTCTGGCCAGCCCCATATTAACTAGTACAGCAGCCCAGTCTATCCAGTCCCATAGTAACAACTAAACGCTTGTGTTATGAATGTCAAGCGAAATATTGAGACTGAGCAAGATGAGCATGGTTGAAGTGGAATAACAGGAAAAGGGAGAATAGTTGATGACGGATAGACAACCATCTAGCATGAGAGAAAAGCCTTCCTTTAGTCGACAATTAGTTACTGGCCGGAGGGATGTAGGAATGTTTTCTCCGCTACAGTAGTAAAAGAAAGGTTAGTCTTGTATGTTACAATTTCATATCACCTTCTTCCCATTTCCTACTCAAATTCTCCTTCCTCCTCATTCTTCTTCTATTGATATTATAGTCAGATTCACATAGGGGTGGGCGTTCGATCCGCAAAACCGCCAAAACTGACTCAACCGACCCGAAACGGGTCGGGTCGGGTCGGTTTTCTACAGTAACCGGGTCGAGTCGGGTTTCGGGTTGACTCAACTCGGTGATATTTTTTTTTTTTTTTACCAATTTTTATTTTTTTTTCGTTTTAAGGTCACAACGTTTTCATTCTTTATTATTAGTTTGTCTTTTCTTTTGACAATTTCACTCAAAACACTAAAAAATTGGCTTTTTAAGAATTTTTTAGGAACTTAGGCCGGATTGTGATTTGGGCCGGTATATGGCCGGCCCAACCCGTGAACCGAGTCAACCCGACTCAATCCGAGTCAACTCGGGTCAAGTTGTCGACTCACCAAACCGGGTTGGCTCGGTTTCTGAATCTGAAACCCGAAATTTGTCGGGTCGGGTTTGGGCCTTCGGGTCGGGTTCGGGTTGGGCCCAAACCCGACCCGACCCCTAGATTCACAGCTCAAACAGTATGCTAGTATACCACTACACGATGAATACTGACGCTATATTTAAAGTGTAGGAAGAGAAATTGACAAAAGAAGGAGATTGGAATGGAAGGAAATAAATAGAGATGGACAAAAAACTACGTGTGACTTTTTGGGTCTTGGGTCAGCAATCATCACAAACCGGGCCTGTTCTCGGCCAGGGGGCTCCTTTTTGTTTCTGATATCATACTGTACGGCCCAAAAAGAAAATAATGTCGTTTTGGTTTGATACCCAAAACCTTTCCCTTTCTTTCCATCTTCTCTTGGTCGCACCCTCCGCACGCTCTCTGCCTCTCTCCTTCTTGGCCCCAGTTTCTTTTTCGGTCCTTTCTAGTTTCTTTCTGAATTTGCTAGCAGCCGGCGTTTGTAGGGCTGGGTCGCCGAACTTGCTGGGGAGGAAAATCGGCATCGCGCTGGGACTTTGTATAGGTAATTTCTCTAACCTCTTTCGTGTTTATCTTTTGGGTTCTCATTTTGTGATTTGATTTTCAAAAAACTTGGTTTTCCAGAAAACAAAAAAACTTGGTTAGATTACTTAAGCGTCCAAAGCTTGGTTGTTGATATTGCAGCCGTTTTCTGAGCCTTTCTGCATTTGCTCATAGCATTATACATTTGTGTAGGTAAAATATGATTATGAGCTACTCTTAAATCTTGATTTTGGATTCATGCACTTATTTGGATTTTGTGCATAAGCCATGACAGTTACTAGCTTATCGAATGTTAATAAGTACGATTTTGCCTTGAGAAGCACCCAGATTTTAAAACGTATAAGTTAGCATAGAGGAGCTTTATTTTTCTTTCGTATAAACAACTACATATTGCACCAGCCAGTGCTTTTTTTCTTTCTTTCTTTCTTTCTTTTTTTTTTTTTTTAAATAAAATTTGAATGTGGGCTGTACCTATATGGAAAGACGACGCATCGAATGTATTATTATCTTGAAGTTTCTGGATTTGAAGGAATAGATCTAGTTCTCTGATTTTTAATTCAAAATATGTGATCGGTGTGACTCCACCTAAGAGAAAAGAATGAAAATATTTCTATTTTATAAATAATGATTAACATGATATGGTTGAAAATAATTCTCAATTTGTGATTAGCATGACTCACCAAATGGGATTTGTGTTTGAATGTAAAAAATTTCCACCCCTCCCCCCCTCTTTCTTCTTTTTTCCCAAATTTGGTTTTATATGAGAAATAGGTTCATCTGTTTTTTTTTTCTTTTTCTTTTTTGGAAGTGTTAGAAATGTATCAGATTTTTCTACATTTATCTGTTGGATGCTTTTTGCTATTGCCTTTTATTTAAATTATATGCTAACTATTAGTACTACATACTAACATTTGACTAGTTTATGATGTGCTTCTATTCTATTAGACCTCACCTCAGGCCCCAGAAACCACAAAACCGGCATTGGCACTATGTATAAAATACCATATCCACGTTTGAATTATTATAGTCGGCCGGGGCCCCAAATAATCCATATAGCTAGCTAATTTCATTTTAGTTTGCCTTGTGTCTTCTGAAATCTAAACTCTGGCCCATCCATGCTGTGTTGAACTGCACACCTCTAACTGCCCTCCGACATGGGCTCAGCAGCTCTACGGTTTGAACATCGAGTGCCTAGAGCAGGAATCCCTTTTGGCTTCTCCTCCTTGTCTCTTAACTACAAATTCATGGATTATCTGTAACTAAATGCAAATTTTTCTTTTATTTTTTTAATTTTTTTGCTTGATTTCTTGTTTATTTTACGATGCTTAGTGTTTTAATCTTATTTGGTAAAGTCTTGCTCCCTCCGTCTTACAAAGATATTTCCATTCCAATTTTCACACAGATTAAGAAAACTTAATTAATGTTGTTGGAAATGTACAATTTAAGAATGAATTTCCTAATATGCCCTTTGGTTTATTTAATATTTCACTCTAGATGTTTTTTATTGTTGATTACAATGTATAATAAATAGGGGTATTTTAGATAACAAAAAAGTTAAATAAGAAAAGGGGAATATAATTTAGGACGGATAAAAAAGGAATAGGGGAATATCTTTTTGGGACGGACAGAGTATCTTTTTGGGATGTGTGCTTTTATTTTATGTTTTAGTCTTCAAAAGACTGAAGTTGATAATTGAAATTGGTATTTTGATTTTCTTTTTATCTGATTAGTTTTATTTGACATGTTGTCAAATATGTACAATGAGCTGACTAGTGGAATTGATTTCTATAGCATTTCCGTGATTAGTTATGTTGACATTTTATTGATTTCCTTGACTTAATTTGTTGTGTTGGTTAGTTTCTAGCAGCTTAACGGTGTAAATGCATGGTTGATTTGTGTTACTGGAGTGGAGACTGGACACTGGAGCTGATAATTGATTTTTCATTTGTGATTATTCAAATTGTTAAGTTTTGCTATTTTGCTTCGTGGATTGGTTAGTTAAGTTGATACTTAGCAGTTGGCATTGTGGTATGCACAACCAAATGATAATGAGCGTATAAGTCATAGCTTCTTTGTCATGTTTGAGAAAGATGTATTCGTTAAGACTGATAATGAAGCTAATGTACGACGCTCTTCCGATCTATGGGAATCTTTCAGGAATACTTGTTAGCTAGGCCAATTTTTGTTGCATTTGTTATTAAATTATATTATACTTTGATTTTTATTAGTTATTGACACCTGCACTCAACAAAAATTCTAGATCCGTCACTTTGTACGTAGAAGAATAACAATAGAATGTGGTAGGGTAGCGGGGTATGTTAACTATTGTAATATAATATATAGAATTGATTTATAACCTGAGATATTATTATTTTTTTGGGGAAGAGCAGTATCTTGCAGCGAAAACCCATTAACCCATCTAGCTAGAGCCCATGAAAATGGTCCATTCAAGAACATTAGGGACGCCAATCCTTGAAATCCCAAACACATCCCAAAGAACAACCTATTTTGTTTGCCCAACACAAACCCAAATTTACAATAATGCAAAAGGATAACCAAGAAGAAGAAGAAAAAAATCTTGGGGGGAAAAAAATCTTGGATCCCCATCCTGACTCCGCACAGTTAAAGGGGGGAAAAAGGGAAAGAAAAAATCTTGGACCCCAACCCTAACTCTTCTACACAGTCTAGACAAGGAAAGGGAATAACCAAGAGAGGAAAGAGAGAGGAGAAGGTAGGAGAAGCCGAGAGGAAAGAGAAGAGAACGGCGGAGCTGAACAGGGAAAGGGGGTACCTTATTTTCTTAGTGTATTGTATTAGAATTTCTACCTGTATTTGCAGGTAACTCTACGCATTAATAGAGCTCTTCTTTTGCAATTCATTTGCGTTTCAAGTTTTTTCGTTCCCTGCAGTTGATGCCATTGACTGTGAAAAAATTTTATTTAATGATGAAAATTTTGCTCTTGTTACTTTGTCCTGGTATTCTTGCATATGCATATGTCCTTGTATATGCGGAATTACGGCACATTGAAGTTGAGTTATGGAGGTTGAATTCTGATGTTAACTGCTGAGTTATGTCTTTCTTTTGCTGCTTACTTGGCTTTGGTTAGTCATAAGGTTGGCATGATTGTGGCATTTGAACTCATGATAATTGCAGGGTGCTTGGCAACTTCTAGATTATAATCTGGATTATAATCTGCTACACGGCATCATTTCATTGGGTTCACTTTTTTCAAAATGTCAAAAAGTAAAAGTCAAGCTATAACAATAAAATGATGTCACATAGTAGATTATAGTCCAACTAGTTGCCAAACATTTTTTCGATGTTTAAACTTTTACTTTAGGCAATTAAAAGTAAATAGGCTATGAATATGAGGAAACGAACTTGGATGCTCAATTATGCATATTCATGGGCTAAGATTAAATTACGAGCACAATATAATTAACGAAAAAAGATTAAATTCAAGGATGAAGCTATATGGAGCTAACACTTGAAGCAGCGATCTCCTCCCTAACAACTCAGGAAAGTTGATATTAAATTCTCAGCCTTTATTACTTCGAACAGGATATAAATACAATGCGTCTTCAAACGAAAATCCAAATAATTACATTCAATTCTTAACTAATTCTTTTCCTGATGTTGGCAATGTATAGCTGTCAAATAGGATTATTTTTTTCGTTGGGACCTTTTAATTTTTCTTTTTAATCCTTATGTAGAAGTTTGAATTAATTTCTGTTTTTCTTCTTGTAACCATGTGGCGAAGAAAGAAAACTACTCAGCTACCAAATTTGTTTTGTTCACTGCGAGGGTTATGTTTTTCTTTTAGTGGGAGTTCTAATGAGACTCATGTGTACACTACAAATTTACACTATTCATTTTTGGTCATCTTGTTTCTATTTTGAAGTAAAATTTGTTTGCTGAGATAGCATTATATTTATCACCATTATTAGATGCCCCGACTTGAAACTAGTCACTATTAGGTCACTTGTCAAATGATAATATTTATTTGAAATCCTTTGCAGTTGCTAAAAATCCAATAGCAGAAGAATAGTGGTAGCAGATGGTGCAGAATGTCGGTGACAAGAAGAGGGGGAAGCCGAACATACTGATAACGGGGACTCCTGGAACTGGTAAGACCATGATGGCATCAGCTTTGGCAGAGGCTACGCAACTTCGACATATAAATATCGGAGATTTGGTCAAGGAGAAGAACCTCCATGAGGGATGGGATGACCAATTCGACTGTTATGTCATTAACGAAGATCTAGTAAGTTTTAGTTTATTAATAATTTTGTTGGGTTTCTTTCATCTGGCTGTTCTAATTGATGAAATTGGTAATAGAATTTGGTCTGAGGCATTTTTTTTTTTCTTTTTGGTTGATGCTTCCCTGTTGCTTTTTGGAAAAAGTTCAATTTTTATATAACTTGTGAATTATTTGAACTTGTCTTTAAGGTTTCTAATAATTGTTGCTGGTGTAAAAGCAAGATGAATTCTTTGTTAGTTTCTGACATGTTAAGAAAGAAAAAGAGCCAATAGGGCCTTAGCCCGTCTGGTTAGAGGGCTAAGGTTGAGGCCCTGCTACTTAGAGGTCTTAGGTTCGATTCCCTTCTGTGTGGACTGGGGAATATGTCCATTTGTAATTCTGGATGTTGCCCAACGAATTCTATCAACAGGTGTGTGATGAGATAGAGGATTTGATGGAAGAAGGTGGAAACATTGTGGATTACCATGGATGTGATTTCTTTCCAGAGCGTTGGTTTGACCGCACGGTCGAGCTTCAAACTGAGACTTCAGTGTTGTATGATCGATTGACAAGGAGGTTATTTGATTGCGCATTATCAAGCTGGTTGTTCTGCATTCTTGATTCATCTTTGTCTTCAATAAATCTCATTACTCGAGTCTTTTCAACGATATGGCAGGGGTTATGCGGGGCAAAAACTTTCGAATAATATTGAATGCGAAATCTTTCAAGTGTTGTTGGAGGAGGCTAAGGAGAGTTATCCGGAAGAAACAGTACTGGCATTGAGAAGTGATTGTATTGAGGACATAGAGAGGAATGTAACCACTTTGACAGATTGGGTTAGAAGTTGGAACAACCGATCTTGATCACAAATTCAAGGACAATATTATCCTTAGTGTTGTGATAAATTCTAGTTTTGTCATGGTATCTTGTTCTTTACTAGTTCTCTATTAGATGTAAGAAACTAGTTTTGTGCCGAAGTAGATTGTTGATGTTTTCTCATTTGGTTCTGTGGGTTTTGAGTATAAATTTCTTATTTTGTTTATTTTTCTATTTTGATTCTGTGGAGTAATTGAGGTCTATTTGATAGCATTTACGAGTGGAGATAAGAATTTTCGAATTTTATGTAAGAAAAAAAATTATTTATATACATTGAATTGAATTTTTTTTCACGTTACAACCCATGTCAAAGAAATTTCTAGATCTGCCGCTACAAGCATTGCAAGCTTTTCAGTGTGCAAGTTAAAATGCAAAAGAACATCAAAAAGTTGTGTTGGGGTCTGTAATTGATTGCTCTCAATACAATATACCATTTTGCATTTTAGAAGCTGCGATGGTGAGAACTGATGAGTATAGATTTTTTAATTGCCCAAATTATTATTCAGCAAGAATTAGTTTCCCCTGCTTTTGTAAACCATTAATCTTTTTATTTCCTTAATTAATTATTAATTGAATGTAGAGAGCCAAATGCAAGCAAAATACTACTATCATTCCTTGATGAACTCAATTCCTACACTCATACAAGTGACAATCAGACACTTGAGTGATGAGTTTCAGCAAAAATAAAACAAACTAAGAAGAGATATTGAGAAAAGTGCATTGTGTCATGTTTGGTTGGAAAATCATAGTTTGGCAAGTTGCTGTATGTTTATTGGATAGACGATATTCTTGTCCCCGTAGAAAGCCTTCCTCCCAAACAAGACATTCACTGCCTCTGTTGGGTGAAATGCATCCCAAAATACGTAGCCCTTCCTGTCTAGACATGGCATTTGGAATGGAAGACAAGTTATCTGCCCTCTGTTTCTCCCAATCCGATCTGCATCCGCGATTCACAACGCGGAATCCTGTTAACCAGATTGAACAACACTTGATAGTAAGTACTAGAATATGATCTAATTTGATCATATTAAGGATCGATATTGATATATTCAATCGGTTTACATACGTACCATATGATCTAGCATTGCCCAGAAGATCTCGAAACATGCTTTGAATGTCGATGTAAGAAAACTTGGAGCCGGGGAGATTAGCACTAAGATTGTTGATCATGGCTTTTGTGTTAGTGTTAAATGGAAAAATAAGTTGATTCACTTCATCCGAACACACACCATTTGAACTTTGTGCAAGAATGCTTGGGATGCAGCCCATCAATCCAAGCCCGGCAATGACGAATTTTCGAGCTCCAAGATTGTACAACCTCTGCGTTTAATTCATGAAATCAAGTTGGGATCATCAAACAAAATTACCCTTCTTTTCAATAAAATGAAACATTTAGCGCATGTTCTCTTTTTTCTTTCTTTCGTTTTTTAGAGTCATTTAGACAAGAATTTATATGCGTTCATTTCTTGGCCGTCATCAGTTTATATACTAGACTAGAAGCACTAATTTTATCGTTTCAAGTTTTGTTCCCAAAAAAAAAAAAAATCTCATTTTTGAAAATGCATTCAGTTTTTTCAAAAATAAAGAAGTAAACAAGTTTTTAGTATTTTCAAAAACCAAAAAGCTAAAAACAGTATAAACAACGGTGAGATATCAAATTAACTTTCATACCGTGAGTTGTTGTGAGTACTGATGAACCAAAAGGTCTGCATATTGTTGACCATTATATTGATTCCTTGTGGGATAATTAGGCATAAGGTAATTGTTGAGATAGTCATTGCTTCCCATCCCAACAAAAAATATACACTTTGCAAGAGCTTGAGCCATGTCGGGCGCACCAAGATTGCCCGTGATTTGATCTAGAGTGTTCTCAAAGTTTCGGATTTGCTGGTTAAACGGAATCTGACCAACCTGGATGTCAAGGGAAAAATCTCACGTCAACCAAAGACAAAATAAATAAATAAATAAACTTTGATTTTTAACTCCAAGACCTAGTATCAAAGATCAAAGACATCTTAACAAGGTTAGCTAGACCCAATTTAACAATACCACCTAACTTAGCAAATCCTATTAAAAAGGAAGTAAAAGAAAACAAATTTTTTATCTGTGTCAAGTGGCGACAGTAATAAAAGCTGTGTAACCAACAATTGTTGTAAGACATAGTACAAACTATAAGTAGAGGAATCATGTTTTGAATCCATACAAGGCAATATGAAATGACATACACAATTTCCTTGTCGAGCCCACATGATCTAATTTCTTGATTTTGGCTAATAAAAGATCTCTTTATTTAAAAAAAAAAATATAAAAAGACATAAAAAGAAAAAAGAAAGAAAGAAACCCATAATATATTTGATGAAGTAGTGTTGCTCATTTCTAGAAAAGACTAGTAAATCAAAAAATCAAGAACTAACTAGATTTGTATGGCATGACTCAAGATAATTTCTAGAATTGTTGACCTCCTAGCTAGAAAATTCTAGGCTTGACTTTTGGACCACAAATTGTAAAGTTGGTAGACCTCCCACCGACATTCCATGCCTATAAGTAGGCTTAGTGCATCCAAATTTGTACTATGAAAAATTTGAGTGAAAACTTGTATGAAAATTTTGAGTGAAATTTTTGTGTGAAAAATTACTTTCCACCAAATACTAAAAATTTTCTTCTTCTTTGATCCTCTATTCAATTCCACTTCCCATACTCTAATTACTACTGCACTAATTTCAAAAAAACCAACAATATTTTACTTTGTTAATTAGACAGTGATGTAATATAATAACAGTCATTGATATGAGCATATTACCGCCTCAGACATCACTTTACCAGCTAATAATAATATGTCGCACCATGTTTCTAGTGCTTGATCAAATTTAAAGATTTAAAGCAACCACTACTTACGAAGTTTCTGCCGGTCGTATCAAGAATACCAGCAGCAGCTGAAGCATAATTAATCCCAAATCTCATTTGATCACTCGATCTGGCTTCAGAGTACGCAGGAATCAAAGGCAGTCCAAGCAATTCAGCTACGAACATTCAAGCATGACAAGAAACTAATTAGCCTCTTAATAGAGTTTTCAATGCATATAATTGTATATTATTGAATACTGGAGTATACACTATACTGTCATAGAATTAGAATATAGTTTCTTTACGAAATCAAACGCATAATGTGATAGTTTCTTATACTATCATCCCGTTTCTTTTTTATTGCACTGTCACAAAAATTGGTGTTACCAACTGCTTTTGCCATCAGTAATGAACGTACATATTCTATAGAGTTCATTGGACATTATGTATAAATTATATAACAGGTTCTCATTAGACACATTAAGAGAACCCTTGTTAGTGATTACTTGGTAGTAAATACCGACAAAAAAAAAAATAGTCGATCATCTCGATAAAAGAACCATATTCTGTGATGGTGTAATGGTCAGCTAGAGGTGAATTATTTTGGCATTTGGTATGGTATCAATAATTTATGTGCCAATGAATGCGAGTATATGTTGATTTCTATTAAGCCATACCAGACTACGTGAATGTTTTTTTATTGACAGTCGGGCTCCTGAAATATAAAATTTCCCTCTCTAAAGCCATTCTAACTATTTATTTTCCTTTCAAATACATTCATACCTAATAATCTCCACAAAATCACTCAAATTACTACCTCAAATTGTGATTCAAACCATTTGATTTCCATAATATCTATACAAGAAGGTAACATCTTATTTGAGCACGTGCAGTACAATTACTATATACTAAACATGCACTGCGGAAGTACTTACCGATGGTATCGACCATGGTATAACCGTTGGAAAACCGTCCAGTGGGTCCACCCTTGAAATCGATGCCATAAGGAAAATAGTTGGCTTTGGCAAAAGAAGGAAGATTATTGTTGTTGCCATTGTCAATGAGAGAGTCTCCAAAATTGAACATTGCAGGCACCATTGCCCGGCCCCTCCTCTCGGCTGCCGCTTCTGGCGCAAATGCATCTTCTTCTCCAAATGCGCCAAAACTCGTCAAGTACACAAACAAGGAGATTAACACACAGAACCTCGAGTGTAATTCAGCCATATATATTGCACAGAGAGAGAGAGAGAGAGAGATGATGGCAGAAGGGGTAAGATTTGAGTAGGGTTTGATAATGGAGGGGTGGCATGGCATGCATGCAGAAGAATTAAAGGGGGTGGTTAGGGAAGAAGTAAATGAATTTGTCAGTATGGAAGGAGTAAGGTGGTATGTTGAAGCAATTAATTGCCATAATTATTTTGATCAGCGATGGAATTCATTTCCTTCTTCTGAAAGTACTTGCTGTTAATTGGAAACGTCAAATGAGTGATACTACAATTTTCAAGATTCTTTTGCCGCCCAAGATATGGAATGGGTACCAGCCATGTATTTCAATTTAAAAAAAAAATAATAAATAAAATTTAGTAGTCCGTGAGTATAGAATACCGTAGACTCATTACTCACTACTAGAAAAAGAAGCATTACTAACAGAAATATTCCTCAGTAACGAGCATGAGCAGGGGAAAAAAACCATCGGAAAATTAGTCAGCGAACATCTTATCGGTGATTTCTGACGCGTTTCTACTAGTTGTTGGTATTTACTGGCGAGCAAGATAATTGGTCTGCAAATTTTGACAACAGTTAGGCCGTCAAAAAGTGTTGACGGCTTAGCCGTCGGAAAATTACTGATGTCAAAAGCCATCGGCAATTACTGATAGTTGTTATCGACGACTATGTATTTAATGACCCTAATTTAACAATAAATTGCACATCCTAAACCATACATCACTCTTTCAAAAAAAAAAAAAAACCACACATCGCTTTTTGATTTCGACTAAAAGGATAGGCTAGCTAGATACTTTTGTGTTTAGACTAAGGCGTACGTGATTGCAATACATTACACCTTTTAGAGCATCCACATTGGTAGTGTTAAAATATGATGTTAGTGGAGTTGTTAGTTAGCAACTCAAATAACAACCTACATTAATGGTATTAAAGTAATTGCTTAAAGTATTTATTCTAACAAGTTGTTAATTTTATTGTTAAAGTTAACAATAAACTTAACAATTTATGTGGTATTATTTCTTCTTTTTTTATTTTAATCAAATTAGGATTGGTCTACTCTTTGACTACTAAATTGATGATTAAATTTAATACTCTTAGTTAGAATCATTAATGCAGTACAAATTAATAGTTAAATTTAACTTATTTATGCGTCATTTAACCATCACTAAAAACTATATTTTTTGCTTGTACGGATAATTAATTTTAACACTACCAATTTGGATGCTCTTAGAATACTAAGATTAAAGGTGTACACATTGGTTTCAAAATATATATGTACTACTACTTTTACTACCTATATATATATATATATATATATATATAAACATGCGGTATTTTATTTGAAATCTCGCAACTTTATATTTGTGCAAGAATTTATAGATCGGTACCATTGCCATGCATTAAGTTTATGCAACCAGTTGACCCTGCTAGTTGTGTGTCACTTCTCCTTTGCTTTTATTTAGTTTGTCCCACTTCCTCAATGACCCTTTTTTTTTTTCTAAACGCTAATAGAGCCATCTACTTCTCTCACCTTTAATTTTTCTGTACTATCTTAACTTTTAAAACCTAAAATTTTTACCTTCAAATTTATCTTTTCATTTATTTTTTTTAATTTTTGCACTATCTATGCTTTCCGACTGAAAATGAATAAATTTTTAACAAAAATGTGAATAACGAACAAGTAATTTAACAAAATAATCACAAACAAACGGAGTTCACTAATCTTAAAATTAATCTTATAATTTTTTTAACACAACAAAATCATTTGAGTTGATTTATTTTAACAAGCCAACACTTCAGGAAATCTTACTTTTAACAATGAGTATTTTTGCCTAGAAACTTTTCTCGACCCGCTTCTAACGACCAAAATGACCATTTTACGATCAAAATATCATTGTTAAATGTGATATTTTTTGTAATGCAAATAATGTTATTTGATTTTCATTTGTCTTTTTTGTTCATTATTATTACTATTTTGTTTCTAAGATTAAAATAAAGGGGCCGGGTAACACTAAATAAATAAATATATAAAATGAGAGGCGCAATAATTTGAAGAGTTGTTATTATTATTATTATTATTATTATTATTATTATTATTATTAGTATCATCATCATCATCATCTAACTTGAAACGTTAGATAGATTGCGCCAATTATTGGCTTCGAAGAGTTTCTTCAATATATATTATTAGGTTAGCAAATCCAAGCTACAAGTAGTTTTTTTTTTTTTTTTTTTTGGGAACGGAATTAGGGTCGTTCTTTAAAACATCTTTAAAAGAAGAAACGTTGCGTTTCATAGCACATTTTTATTTGTTTATTTTATTTTTTATACACAGCACATTTTTGTTTGTTATTTTGTCATTTAAAAACACACCCATAATTAGCGATGGTACGTACCTAGCAACGGAAATTTTTGTTTGTTAACTCATCTTAATGACAGAAGATTACACAATAGCATATTATGTAATATCCCGCAAAATCTCATAAACAAATTATGCAATATAATCGTCATAAAGATACTTGCGAAAGGAGTAGAGTTTTACATATAATGACAACCTGTATTTAAAAATATTATGAATTTAATACCTTTTCTATTAACAGATATATTCACCTTTCTATAAATGCATTTCTAAACTATTATATACCATTGACAATTTACCTTCTAGTATAATAGCTTTCCAAAGATTTGTCTTGAAAAGATTAATTTTGCTTGTTTGAGAATCAATGAAAAATACTTATTAATATAACTTGCTGAGTTCTTTGCATTTTATTGAGAAACTGAGTTGTAATGATTCTTTAAAATATAACAACTTGTTAAATTAAGTAATTAGCTTTATCAAGTCAAAAGCTATTTGTTTGTTTTATACATCCCGTTCCCGTTATTTATATTAAAGCTTCCGCTACGAAATTTATTAATTAATATAAGATGTTCGAAAATACTGTAAAATTAACGGGAGAGTGACATAGTACTTATTCAAATATTGTTCCAAGAAACCTAATCCCCCATTAAGTGTTAGCAATTTACTTTGAAATATGGAAAAAGATATATATATATATATGCAATCCGGCTACCACTTTTTTTTATTGAGTCAGATCGGGCTCCATACACAAAGCCCAATCTAACTGTATAGAAATCAGCATCTGATTAGTCTAACACTTATTATTTCATGTGGGGTATAGCTACACGTCTCGGACTTCCTCATTATAACTTGTGTATCTCACGTGGTCATACGGTTAGACTAAGCAATGTCACTTGTTATATCAATTTTAAATGTTTCTCTAAAATTGCTCTTGACTTTTATACATGGGCTTGTTTGCTTCAATATGAATGGGGCAGTTGACGTGTGATATGGTTAGTTGCAAGCATTTATCGAGATGTCAACTGGGAATTTTGACATTTATGGAGAAGCCTTTATAAACTTGTTAATTGGTACAATTTAACCTTAATATGTAGAATCCAACTCTAATCTTTCAAACTTGCTAATTTCAATCTCAATTCTCACATTTTTACGTAATCTAATCTTTTTTTACAAAAAACAATAGTACCCTCAAATTCTCGTTAATTTAAAACGTAGTATATAACAAATAAATAGGAATAAATGAGTCACATTCACAATTTTAATCTTTCTACTTAAAGCACTACGACATCCTATACTATGTAATGATGGCAATAAAATGCCTGATTTGTTGTGAACTCGACATGGACCCGTATGAATGGAGAAGTATCTTTCTAAGTTGTAATCCCAGTGATGAGAAGGATGGACTAGAAGTAACTGTCACCATCTATCCGCAGTGACTATTTAATTAAAAGTAATAAAAATGTAAAATGAATAAGAAAACTTTTAAAAAATGAAAGAAAAAACATATGATAAATACACAGAAAGGTGGATTGAAAATTCGACCCAAAGGCCCGACCTGCACATTGATTCAGTCAACTCCATACCTTTGTAGGTAGATTGTAAAGCGGATCAATTCAACCTAGCTATTGACATCCGCAAATTCTCATTTGTTAATTTCTTTTTAAGTTGAAAGATTATGTTGCGTAAAAAAATGTGAGATCTAGAATTGTCAAGTTTTTCAAATGTTGAAGCTTGGTTGGACAATAATGGGAAATACTAAGGTTGGATAGTTTCTGTGAGTCGTTTTTCTAATATACTCTTATTTTTAATGAGTATCTTAATTAACTAATTGAAGATAATACTCACTCCATCTCATATATATATATAAGTTTATTTATTTTTTTATAAAGATTAAGAAATATTATTGGAAAAGTAAATTTTTTCAAATGATTTTTCTAATATGTCATTATTTAATGAGAATAATAGTTAATGACGAACTAAAAATTTCACTTGGACGACGACTTGATGTCCTCATGAGCATAGCAATCCGCAAAGAAGGTCTCAAAGGGTAACCTTGAAGCCCCTTCTGGTGTGAAAGTAAGTACTTATAGGAGAGAATTAAAAAAAATATAAAAGGTAAACAATTGAAAGCAACCTGGTAATTGTGCTAACATTTATTTATAGAAAAGTAAAGATAATATGATGAAGTAATATCCTAATGGGATTGTAGTCGGGCCCGCTTATTAAGAAGACGAAGGCCCGATTCTTGTTATTCTTGTTAGTCGAATTTTACCCTTGTCAGTTATTATTAGGCATATTAAATGAGACTAATTTTGTAAAAAAGATAAATAATGACTCCTCAAATTAAAAACAAGTGTGGGCATAAACTAATATAAAAAGTACACCATAAAAGAGGGTGGAGTCGATTGGAATTCCAGACAAAGAACTAGATGCTAGAGCTAGACGATGAGCCACATAATTTGCTAAGCTCTGAACACATATATAAAAAAGAGTCATTACCTACCTCTCTAGACAACCTTTTACATTGTCAAGAGCACCTTACGCTTTAACTCCTCCACAAAGCAGTAGGGCAGGAGATAAGAGGACCCTCGTGATAGGGTGTTACCCAAAAAAAAAAAAAGAGCATCCAACCCTAGTAGAGCATCATTTCAATGAAGAGGTTATCAAAGTCGAAACTTCTAGCTCAAAGGAACGCTTCTCACACTCAAAAGCTTAAGCGATTCTCCGCTGATAAATATCCGACTGAAGCATAGCTTTACCACGTCTAAATGAAGCATATATTCCCCAAAAAGCAGCCCAAGTCCAATCTGTTGATTTGCGTCAAAAGAGAGTTGCATAAAAAATTATATAGAAATTTCACTCGCACAAACCCTTTCAGTACTACCTCAAGAACACCAACCACGCTTTACCATATTCATTCCTTTTTTTTGATATAAACCTCAAATAGAATTTGAATGCTAGATACTTCTCTCATCGGTTGGTGGTTTTTTACAATGGACAAAGACCACTATTAATTTATAAAGTCTATACATATCTAAAAAAAGTTAATATTCCAAATTAGTTAATATATATATGACACAAATATAAGCAGAGATATTTTATAATGATTAAAATAGTTCTTTGATTATTAAAATAGTTGTTTACTATTGACATTGTTGTATTATGGTATTCTACATTGAACTCCATACTTAAAAGACATTGAAATTGTGAGCTCTAATAAATTGGACGCAGAGTATTTTAATTTGACAGTGATCCCACATTTATTTCTTTGTCTTCAAAAACTAGCATGAGCTACTGAAAACCTAGACCTAAACTAGATTTTTACTTTAATGTATTAACTCAAGTCAAATCAATAATTAATCGGGTAATAACTATGGTTTAAACTTAAAAGATTGCATTCGTGAGGAGAAAAATGGGGTGAATATTAACATTGTGTTAGCTTTGTAAGAAAATAAATAAATAAATAAATAAAATAAAGATTGCAATTTGATCCACCGACCCATGAATCCGTAAGAACCCTCCTCTAACAAGATCACTCTTCCGATCTCGCTTAATCGGGTAATAGGGGCGGGTTTGGGGCACAAGTATCTGCCCACAGTGGGTTTAGGACGGGTTTGGGTCAAGACAGACCTGCCCCATGAATCCGTCAACATCTCTCTCTCTCTCTCTCTCTCTAAATTGAAACGCTAGAACTTTATAGTAGAAATTTAAGTCTAGGTTCAAACTCATGCATTTAATTTAATAAAGAAAAAGATTTCCATTCACAATTTTAACTAATAAATATAATACTTGTTGAAAATTTTTTTGGTCGAATTATATGTATATGTATTATGTTAAATAAACTATTAGTATAAAATTATAAATCATGTATTTAAGTTATTAACTGTAATATACAAAAAGATTAATGAAATCCTCATACTCACTCATGCAAATAAGCTATTGCAGCTACAAGCAAAAGTTGAAACAATTAAACATTCCAAAGATAAAATTTTTCGCAAATGTTCTACCATTGGGCGCATGTTGTTTTAAGTTCTATTAGTCTATTACGTAGTCAAACTTTAAAATTTGAAATAGAAGTCTTAATTCATTTTTTGGTTATTAATTTATATGTGTTGCGCATAACCGTGATTAAAAAATAGGTAAAAAAATCATCGGTCTTTTCATGGCTCATGGTATCGCCCTGCTGCGCCCATGACCCGACCCGTATTGACCAACCCCACAAATTTGGGGGGTCTAGGGAGGGTCTGGGGAGGCTTTTCATGTAATTATATTTTTCGATCTTGAACTTTGGAAGCTGACATATTTACCATCAATTCTCACCTTTTTGGTGATATCTACCATTTTTGGCATTTTTAACCTTAGCTCTCATTTGTCATCCACTCAGTAACGGTTAAAAATTAATAAACCAAAAATGTCAAAAATTGGCTTTATTATGACACGTTTCAATTATTAATATATGATACAATATCAGTTTTCAATTAAAAGGATAGGCGACTTCAAGAAAATTAATAGTATACCAAGTAAGATATTGATAAGTATAATGGTAAATGCGTACTTGAAAAACTGGAAAGAATTTTGGGAAATGTTGAGTTTGCTAACTATGCAGCTGCTTGTAAAGTGACCATTCTTAACTCAACTGGCTGCCCACTTCTAGTGGAGAACATCTCACAAACATTTAAAGGACCTTCTTCATTTAGGTTCCTTAATGTTTGGGCAAAACATCACACTTTTCTTGATATGGTCCAAAAACGTTGGCAAGCAGAATGTGAAGGGAATGGTATGTGGAAACTACATATGAAATTAAAGAGACTAAAGGAATCTAGAAGACAATGGAACAAGGAAGTTTTTAAGAATATTAAATCTTAAGTTTATGAAGCTGAGATATTGATGGATAAGGCTCAGACAGAGTTTGAAAGAGATCCAAAACCTGAAACAAGACGAGCTAAAGAGAACACAAGCCATTCTTAGCCAGGCTTTGTTTTTTGAAGAAGCGTACTGGAAACAAAAAGCTTCGGCACGCTGGTTAAAATGTGGAGACAGAAATACCAAGTACTTTCATGCATTGGTGAATAAAAAATATATGAAACGCAGGATCAACAAAATTCAGTGGCAAGGTTATGAACTGATATCAGAAGAAGATATTACTAAATCAGCAAATGAATATTTCCCACAAATCTATAAAGCTGAAGCCACTGAAAAGGATGAAAGCTTCGAGGCAGTGATACCGAATTGATCTCAGAAGAAGAAAATCAAAGGCTTATTACCTTACCATTGGAGGATGAAATACATTCTGCACTTCTTGAAATGAATGGTGAAAAAGTGGCTGGCCCTGATGGTTTTACAGCCCTTTTTTTCCCACATTCGCACATCATCAATGAGGATATTTGTGAAGCTGTTCAGGATGTCTTTAGAGGGCAATTTATTCACAGATCCTTCACAAGCACTACCATTTGTCTTATTCCTAAGAAAAATTCTCCTGTTTCTTGGTCAGATTACAGGCGTATTAGCTTATGCAAAATCTTCAATAAGTTGATATCTAAGATCCTGGCCAACAGACTTTCTGAACTATTACCCAGGCTCATTTCGGAAAATCAAAGTGGATTTGTTATGGGAAGAGAAATATGTGACAATACGCTTATTGTACAAGAGATGATACATTCAATTGGCAAAAAAGTCAGAGGCAACAACATTGCCATTAAACTGGACATGCATAAGGCATATGACATGGTTAACTTGGAATTTCTATTTGAGATTCTCAAAAGATTTGGGTTTTGTAGGCAGTGGATCAACCTGATCAAAAGGTGCATATCTAGGGTATGATACTCCATATCTAGGGTATGGTACAAACACAGCATTTTTCCTTGAAGAGAGGGGATTAAGGCAGGGTGACCCTCTATCCCCTGCCCTTTTTCTTTTAACTGTAGAAGTCCTTTCAAGGCATCTGACCAAGTTATTCGTGCAGAACCCAAATTGGTATTTCAATTATGGAGGAAGCCTTGGCATTTCTCACCTTGGTTTTGCAGATGACATTATCATTTTCTCTGATGGCAATGAGAAATGCATTGAAGCCATCTCAAAAACTTTGACAACATATGAGAAAGTGCTGGTCAACGGGCCAATAGAGAAAAGAGTGGATCGTGGTTCCAATGGATTGTGGTTCCACAAAGAGCTCATTCTACCCTGATTAATAATATCAAGCACATTACTGGTTTATCCAACCTCAATTTGCCTACGCCCTATTTGGGAATTAAATTATATAAAGGGAGAAGCAAGAGAAATCTGTTCATACACTTGGTGGAACATATCAAAAGAATGATCACAGGTTGGACAATGAGAATTTTGTCTACAGGAGCTAGACTTACACTCATTAAGAATGTGTTAACATCTATCCCTATCTACTCTCCAAGTTATAGATCCACCCAAATACATCCTCAAAGAATTAGAATCAATTTTTGCGAAATTTTTTTGGCGGAGCTGTGATGGTACTAACAAATTACATTGGGCAAAATGGAAAGAAATTTGCAAGCCTTTACTGGAAGGAGGTGTGGGAATTAGAAAAAAGCAAGATATGGTATATGGTTTCTCTGTTAAACTTTGGTGGAAATTTAGGTGTCAAAACAACTTGGGGGCCAAGATGATGCAATTCAAGTATTGTAAAGATCTTCACCCCACCAGAATTCATATCAAGAATTCTGACTCTGGCATATGGAAGAGAGTTCTCAAAAGTTCAACTCTTGCTGAAAATCAAATAGGCTGGATGATCGGAGAAGGAAAAATCTCCTTTTGGTATGATCAGTTGCTAGGAATGGTTTCTTTGGCTAACAAACTTTCCCAGAAATGTCATAATAACTCAAAGGTCACAGATTTCTTCTCTGAGACAGAGTGGAATCAAACAAAATTGAGAATGGAAACCAACTGCTATATAGCAGGCCACATTTGTCAAATTACTCTCAACCCTTCTGAAAAGGATCAAGCAATTTGGAAATGTTCTTCACAAGGTAACTTCACATCCAAGAGTGCTTAGAACCTTGTTAGGAAGGCAGAAACTAAACTATCATGCAACATCAACTGGCATAAGTCCCTACCCCCTAAGGTTAGCATTTTCATGTGGAGACCGTGGAATGGATGGGTTCCTGTTGACATGATTATTTGCAAAAGACTACAGGTGGCCCTGGCTTCTAAATGCCAATGTTGTAACCAGATTGAAACTCTCCAACATGTATTCGTCAACAATCATATTGTTCAGCAAGTTTGGATACATTTTAGGACCATTTTTAAGCTCATAGAAAGCAGGACTAATTCCATCCAAACCATGCTACTTTTCTGGTATTTCAATGGTGAACAATATTCTAAAGATCACATTAGATCCTTGATACCAGTCATTGTATTTTGGTTGTATAGATCAGTCGGAACAATGCCAAATACAATAAAGAAAAAATGATGGTAGAGCAAATCATCTGGAAAACTGAAAACCTAGTCCATGACTTACATGAAAGTGGACTGCTCAAAAGCAAACAATGGAAAGGACATGAAGAATATGCTAAACATTTCAAGGTACAGATTCAAGTAAAAAACGAAAGATGGATTGCTGTTAAATGGAGTTGCCCTCCTGTTGACAGTATTAAGCTCAATGTTTGTGGAATTAGACGTGACATAACAGGTGAAACGGCTGGGGATGGAATCCTAAGAAATACACTAGGAGAAATGATCTCTGGTTTTCATTGCTTTTGGGAAGAGGGGAGGTCCATTGAAGCTGAACTGAAAAGTATTCTGTTTGGCATAGAACACTGTTCTCGGTTACAGCCTATCTATCTCTTGATTGAAACAGATTCTAGTGAAGCTGTGGCTCTAATTCAAAGCATCAAAAAAGGGACTAGAAGCTGCATTATCTCCTCAGACAAACTAAAAGCATGACTGCTCAAATGAATGTACAGTTCTTACACAATTACAACGAAGGAAACACCATTGCACATTTTCTGGCTATTGAGGGGCTCAAAGTCAAGAAATGCATAAATTGGGTGAAAGAAGATTGCTCTAATCAGATCCTTGAAATTATTGAGACAGAAAAAGGATAGCATACCTATGCCAGATTGATTGGTTAAATCCCTAAGCCCTCTTGAAATCGCCCCAGCATGAAGACATTGATTCCATCCGTTGGTCGTGTTCTAGAATCTGTGGCCTCTGTTTGCTGATCGGGGTCCAATGGAGATGCGGCCATCGTTGTTTTATTTCCCTTATTTTGGGTTCTCAGAACATTTTAGGCATCGGGCCGGCTTGTCTTCATTTCAGATCCTTGGCTTTTTCTTGTTCTTTTATTCTCTCTTGGCCTTTGGGCCTCGAGTCTGTGTGGCCTTAGTCCGAGGCCGGGGTCTATGTGGCCTTAGTCCGGGATTGTGTCGTGTTCCTTTTATTTTGAAAAAAAATGAAATGACTTCTTGTTTTATTAATAATAATAATAATAATGGTAAATGCGTTAATTTTTAAAGTACAATTGCGAACGAGGCAACTTTTGAAATGTACATTTATATTTGAGATATGTTTTTTAAGTATGGTGGCATAGGAGATCATTTTTGTAAAGTTTAGTGACAAAAACAATTGAATTACAAAAATTTGAAAATGTTTTTACTTTATTTTAGATGTTTAGACAAAAAGAAAAATAGAATACTAAGGATCAATCTGAGATTGCTAAACGCATTCCGTATATTGCTTGTTGGTTTCTTTGGATTGATAGAAATTAGGCTGAATATCATGTTAGGCAGATGATTGCTTATCGTATTATCTTTGCTGTTAATGTATTGTTGAAGACACCATTGTTGAAGCAGAGATACTTGGAATTCGAATCTGTAAAGAGAAGATGTGGACTAATATCAATATTGAAACTGATTCTGAAACATCAGTTTGTTTGATTGATTCTACCGAAGAGGGTAATTGGAAAATACATTACATCCTTGCTGAAATTAGAAGCTTAGACAGCATCGTATCCCAATTAAAAATGCAGTAATATTGCATCCCGAGCTTTGGATTTTCGAGCTGAGATGTTTCCTTTAAAAAAAAAAAAAATCTATTCTATTTCTTGATTTTATGCTTCAATTTTGCTTCTTGGAGACTTTTACAGCAACTGTTTGTTTTGTTGTGTTTGTTTCATAATAATCATTTGTTCTGTTTCAGTATTTCAATTTAATTTAGTAAGGACACATAAGCAATCTTGAATGCATTTTTTCCCCTACTTTTTATACTGTGATTTATGGGCAAAAGCATTGTTGGAATTTTTGGAGCCCAGTAGCTTCTCAATCTTGTTCACCGAGAAATCCATTTTCTTCCAATTTTTCGTGTTAGAGTCTGGTATAAGTTAATTTTTCTATTTCTTCTTTCACAAAATCATTTGTGAAAAATATGTCATTGATATTAACTCAATAAATTTATTGATTTACATAAATCTTACCGTGTGATTGACATCAGCCGCCATAATTAACGATTGACTGACCTTGATTAGCTGGTATATTATGGGGCTAAGTGACCGCCTGCTGAGGAACTTGTCCCAGCAGAAAGGGAGCTCAACATCAGCTCGGAGGACTTGTTATGCCAACCTGGCGTTTGTGTGGACCCGCCTTGCTGACATGGCACGACACGTCAGATGTGGTAGAAACAAGGCGTTCATCACTTACCTTCCAGGACTGCAAAAACAGGAGAAGTCCCCTAAAAATTTTTGCGCAGATGAATTGTAAGTATGTTCATTAGTAGCTATGTCATAAGAGAACTTCTATTCAATCAAAGCTATGTCATAAGAGAACTTCTATTCAATCAAAACCAGTGTTCTAAAAAACGTGAAGCGTGGAAAAGCGGCGACACGAAGCTTCAAGCTTTTCAAGCTTAAGCGTGCCTAAACTGCGTAAGCTGCGTTTAAGCGCTAAAAAGCGTTTTTCAATTTTTTTATATTTTTTTAATTTTTAATCTATATAAAGCTATTAAATATTTAAATTAATGTATACTAAATTGAAAAATATATTTAAAAACATAAATATTATATCTACATTATAATTTTAAGAGATATTATACAATTTAATATTTTCAAAGGTAAAAAGCAGATGAGTCCTACTTTATAGATGATGATTAAGTATTAGAGTAATACTATTTAACACCACTAGTGCTTAGCACCATATCAAGGTGGCACTATATGATAAGTTGAATTGAGTAGATCATTTATTTATTCATTTAATTTTATTTATCATTTAATAACACATTGGATGCTATCTAAACTGACGCCAAGCACCACTGATGTTACATAACATTATTCTAAGTATTATACACCCCGACAAATAACCCAAAACAAAAAAATGCCCCAATGGCCCAAAACAAAAAATGTCTCAATGTTATCACGTAGATTCTTAGACCATTAACTAATAAATAGCCCAAATGTTCTACATTGTTTAAAAAAAAAAAAAAAGGGAAGAGAAAAATAAAAAAAAGCGGTCAGTGGTTTTCCTTGACCACCTAGGCACTCCTATTTCACTTTTGTTGACCACTTTTTTCACTGCTTACCTCATAAGCGAGGTGTAAAAGGGGTGCTTCGCGCCTAAACAACTTTTTAAAACACTGATCAAAACTCATTTACTTGTAGCACATTTCGCACGTAGACTGAACGGAATTTGATAGTATTTCAAACAAGATTTTAACTTTCTACTAGTAAATAACTAAACAAATTGCTGTGAAGTAATACTTTCTTCTGTCTCTTGGTTCAGACGTGTGCTCTTCCGATCTCTCTCTAGTTTCGCAAGTTTGAGTTTTGCACCAGTAGTGTTATCCTCCGGTCGTGCTGCTTTTTGGCCGAATGGAAATGGATTTTAAGGCGTAGGTTTACAATACTGAGATGAAATGGTCTACCACTCATACTGTTGATTTGGCTAAGTCTATATATAGGGTTGAGCTTCTAATCCGTATTTGAAAGACACCTTTGAAGAGACCTAAGCCCGGTTATGTTCTTTGTAGTTCTAAACTTTGTAGCATTTCTTCAATGGTCATTGCAGAAACCAAGCATTTTGGTTTTTCTACTGCAACATCTCCCTTTCAACAACCGGGAGAAAAGCACATCTTCACAAGCCATGCCTAAGTTGTGCAAGCATCCCGGATTTCTACTCTCTCTCCAGCAGCAACTAAGAATGATGTTGCTTCTGCTACCCTGAAATGATGGTGGGGACTGGATGGTGGAACTAATGGAAACGGTTTATCGTCTGCACCATTTCTTGGAGATCTCAAAATTTCTCACCGTCCCCTTTTGGTGAGCATTAAGTTGTTCGCCAAAGAGAACACCACATGGTCGCGATTTCACTTGTGACATGCCTCAAGGCACGCTACATGGTCACATGGTACTATATAGTGTCATACTGTATAGTACTAGATTGGGACTACCATTTCTTTAGGTTCCATTTGATTACGGGCTTGTTGCCGGATATTGCATTACAGGTTGCCTACCATGTGACAGAAGTTGGTAAGATTGGGATGCATATATGCATGCAGATGCTAGATTTCCTACAATTAACTAGTGGGGGGGGGGGACCCCCCCCCCCCCCGGGAAAACGCGGACTATAGTGAATTTGCTCACTAACCGATGGTGCAATCCGAGGCAAGTTTTCCATTTTCCTTGTTCTTAAGTCGGAAGTGCCTGTTTGATCTAGTCAACTTCTAGTTTTCTTTCTTTCAAAATGACGAAAAGATTGTAAAGAATTTTCTTTCTTTTAATATTATGGAAAGATTGTAAAGAAGGGGAATCGAGCTCATAATGAAGAGTATAGACTGCCATAATTGCCAGCAAAACAATTGGGTCTTGGCCATAGAATTCAGTCTTTGGATTGCATACACATTGGTACATTGCTCTATTTTCTTGTCAAGAGGGGTGGATAATGCTACATTAAGGGAGAATTGGATAAGTGAAGAACTAAATATAACTCCACATTTACCCATTTCCACGTACCATCTTGACTCTCAGATCCATGTGCAAATCAATTTGAACCTAACACGTCTAGTAAAAATGCACCCCCACCCTCACCCCCGCCAAAAAAAAAAAAGAGAAGGTTTTTCCCCACACTATTTGAAAATAAGGTTTTCCACCCTAAGTTTTTCCTAACTTTTTCCCCCAACATTAATTTCCTACGACATTACTCTTTTCCTACAACATTAATCTTGCTCTTAAACTTAAAAAGTATCAACAATATAGAATTTCAGACATTAACCAGCTTTTAAGAACAGTGACCGAGACTTAATTTTTGGGCAAAGTTTACAAAGGCAACACTACGACCATACATATATTATAAGCTACAGTACCAGCTTGGCTTAACCATGTCAAAACAAAAAAGGGCATCTAGTTCAAATAACACATGGGGCATAAAAGTACAAATCACCAAAATATGACATCAACAAGCAAGAAAAACTAAAATTCAAATGTTTTCCCTTTGGACTTAAATATACCAGTACGAGTCACATGAAAACAAAATCACATGTCACGGAAGACAATATGAAAAACCAAAAAAACCATTCTGACCAACTCTTGTATTGATTCAGGGATAACCTAGAAATAAATGGATGACAAAATTAAGGTAGGTTACAACCTCAAACTACACGAATCTGCTGGAAAACAAGTGTCATCTATCTTCACTTAAAGCACTTAGCATCCAGAAGCGCTTCACCCTCAAAAGGCTCAGCATCTTCAATCATCTGGTTCACACGTTCCTTCTGAGCTTCATCATTGAGATCTACCTTGGTCCAGTCATAAAGTTCCATATCATAACACTCCTCGAGTACAAAAGGAGGAATTTCTTGACCACGGAAAAGCCACAGCCCCTTAACCTTGAATGGGGGTTCAGAACCAATGATCAACATCTTCCCAAAGGCATATTTGCGAGCCAGATCCATTCGCTGAAGAAAGCCAGTGACCTTGTTCAAAGTCACGAAAGAAACTGTATTCTCATCATTGTACTTGTAGTCACAGAACCACAAAGAGTATCCCTCAGGATCATACATATCCCAGAATCCTGTTAAGTAAGAAATCAATAAGCCTCAAGCGAAAAATAGAAGCAATCATTGGCGCATCACCATTCACACCTCTGATGTATATACGACAGGCTCAGAGGCAGACAGCAGGTAAATATAAGCAACAATGAAACCATGAACAAAATACAAACACATCAGCACATAAAACACTGAAAGTGCAATGAAAATTTACAGAATGGAGTAGTAGTCAAAAATACAAAGCTCACTATATAAAAAATACAAAAGCTTCTCAAAAATTAAGGATTTCCAAAATGTTTTTATTCAATCAAGTGATACCAAATATAAAATCTTGTATTTTTAGGCTCCTCTGACAAAAGTCCAAATATCAAATAATTCAACTTATTTAAGTAAATAATTCAACTTATTTAATTAATGAGTGAAGAAATTTACAATTGGTTGTCCCCCAAAATAATATGTCATATTTTCAACACTGACTGCAAAAAGTTCTATATTCCTGTCCTACACGTTTACCTTTTTGTACAGGAAAATTATTCAGTGATAGCATTTATCGCTTTTCATCTGGATATGATTAAAAAAAGGCAATAACGAGACAGGTTATTGTGCCAAGAAAAGCACCCAGAATCAGGCAATTCCTCAACGCCGAATGAACATTCAACAAAAGTCAACGTGGAATGGCTTTGAAATGATCACCTTTAATTGCAACCTCACGGAAGTTGGTCTTGGTGTTGGAATAGAGCCTCTTCCATTCATCCAAAATCATCTTGCTTGGAGGTAAAAGGTCCAAAGGATTCTTTGGCTTAGGCTTGGGTGCTTCTTCTTCTTCTTCTTCTTCTGTCGCTTTCTCTTTTGGCTTTTCTTCTTTCTTAGGCTCCTTCTTTGGCTCATCCTTTGGTTTGGGCTTTGCAGATTCTTTAGGCTGCGCAGGCTTCTTAGATGGAACAGGAGGAACAGATTCTGTTTGTTTTATATCACCCAATATCTGGTGAAATTTGGGCTGGTTAACCATTGTCCAGAAGTATCTTTCCACATGAGGGAATTCAGATGTAAAGCTCTTAGTCATGATAACCTAAAACCCCACGCTCAAGTTGCATGTCATAACAATGTCTGCCAACGTCACAGCATGACCAACTAAGTAGGTGTTGGATGCAAGATGGGTGTTCAATGCGCCCAAAGACCTTTTTAATGCAGCAACTGCAGCCTCCTCAGCCTTTGAACACAAGAAGAAAAATGCAATTGAGTTATAGTTATCAACATTTCTCTTAGACTGCATGAGAGGTAACCTGCGTTACTTGATGAGTCAGACATTAAAGATTTCAACATACCGGAGGAAGGTATACAGCTATGCCAATTCGGGGATATAACCACCGCCCAATGTTAACATCAATCTCTGTAGCAGCGAAATCAATCCATTGCTCAATGTTGCCCTGAGAAAATACACAGAAGAAAAGAACAAGATGAGAAAATATGATACAACTCTTCACAAGGAAGAGATAAGCCGTGTGACAATACAAATATAAAACCAGGCAAAAGAGTTTACGCCTTACGTAGTCAATCAAGGAAGTTCCATAGAGCGGGTTATCAGCCTTCAACCGAGTAACTGCACAAAGTGAAAATATATCAAGACGAAGTCCAAAAATGTCATCCAAAGAGTGGTCAACTGAGGAACTGAGAAATGGTCTCACCATATCTAGCAATAGCATTGCTTTCAAATATCGGGCCTTCAGGAGTTTCAAGGACTGGAACCTGGAAGAAGGAGACTCAGATCAGAAACTGAAACACCATAATGAGATCAATGTGACTTCCAACTTTTTATTCATGCGTACCTTTCCAATAGGATTCATTTTGAGGAACTCGGGAGTCTTATTTGATACACCCATCTCAAAATTCTTTACAAGTTCAACTTTTACACCACTGTATTCCGCAGCAATGAGTGCTTTGAAGCCATTCTTGTTTGTACTGCTTGCATGTAGAACCTAAATAGATGATAGAACAAGGTCATGGACATAAACCCATCTATCATACAAGTTTCTGTACTTTACACACAGACCAAAAAAATATTTTTACATAAGGTAACAGCAACCTCTAATTTGGTCACTAAATGCCAAGTAGTTTTGTCTCTTAGACTGAATCTGGTAAAGGATGTCCATACTTATTAATTAACTTTTCTTATCAATTAATAGTTTGAATGCAAACAAAAAAATCTACACAATAGCCACTATTCTACAATTGCTCATAGGACTTGCTCACTAAATCAGACAAAACAGACAAAAAACACCATAATAAATCAATCAAACACAAACATCAACTTAAAGAAAACAGTGAAGATTGCAAGATCTATCATATAAAACTTCGGCTTTCTACAACTCCATCCTTTCACATGACGCTCTTGGTAACACGCATACGAAACATTTACATCTACCCGTCAGGCAAAACTAAGAATTTTGAATTCCACTAAACCAGTCACATTTTCCGAATTTCTGATCCAATTTTACTAAACGCCATCTTCAAACTCTACTGAAAATGAAAAGGAGTAACTTCCAAACCAACAAACAACGAAATGCAGGCTTTCGCAAGTAAATAACGCAGATCTGTCTAATAATATAACAAAATAAACTGTAAGGAAAAATAATATAGAAGATACTAACCAGAGCCATGGCTTCACAGTAACGAAACTGTCACTCTATTACCGAAAATTCTGAAAAGAAAAACAAATAAATAAATAAATAAAGGTCCTCGGAAAACTTGATATCGAAGTCGAAAAGCACTCCAAATAAACAATTACAATTGCTACTGCAAAGAATGAAGCAATGGGTCAGAGAGATTTGCAAAACCTGTAAAGAGTGACCAAGCCGCACGCAGAGAAGAGAGGGTATCGAAAGTGGAGGTTTCTAGGGTTTCTACTAGTGTGGTGCCTATATAGTTGCGCGTATCGCCTTATGGAAAATAGCAGTCAAGGTCCCTGAGCTTTGACATATGTTGCATTTTAGACCTCAACTTAAACGTGTAAATTTCTAGTCCTCTATCTCACATTTGCCCACGTAATAATAATAATAATAATAATAATAACAATAATAATAATAATAACTCAGATTTTTTTTTTTTCATTTTTGAAAGGGAATAACTCGGAATGAAATTAATCATGTATCATCAAACTAAATTAAGTTATGCGGTATCATTTATAATTTTATAATAACTTAATTTAGTTTTTGAATATTAACTTTATTTGAAAATGATATAGAACTATCCGTTAGATAACCTCAGGACGTGGCTGAATAAAAGAATTAACACTTGTCCTTCCTCCTCTCACATGCCCCTGACCATATTTCATCACATCAAGAAATTTGTTCCATAATGAATTAACCTCTAATAAATATTATTATTGGACTCCAATGAACTAATTTAAAAGAGCAATTTTAGAAGGACATGAAAAGTGGACATTATTAGGTGACATTCTCATGTGGTACATATCTATTGGATTATTATTACATGGTTACTTTTTCATCATCTAATACAAGTGTGCTACATAAGAATGTCACATGATAATATCCTATTTTCATATCCCTCTAGAATTTTTCAATTTAAAAACATTGGATGTTGAGAATGAGTAAAACTTTTACTTTCTTTGAGGCAATCTCATGAATTTATAATTTGCTTTCAACTGTTAATGCATATTAAATTTCATATTGAATTCCTTGAGTTGAGTGCTGTATTGCATGTTATTCGACTTCAAAATTAATATCATAATCATTATTGAAATAACAAAAATAGGTGTAAACTCTTTAAGCACAAAACAAACAAAGCACACACACAAAAAAAATTTTGAAAAAAGGAAAAAGCAGACCAAAGTACGAAATACTAAAAACATAGTTGGCTCTTCAAATGACAACATTTCTAACAAAAACCATGTCAGCTGGTGTTATGAAAGATAGAAGGCAATTAACATAATCGATTTCAAGAGTCTCCATTTTTTTAAAATCGAGTTGGTTCTAGAGAACAATTGCTACTCACGGTGTTTAGATTTAGATTTTTTTTTAAAAAAGTTTGTTTTGAAAGGATTTAAGGAAAAAAAAAGTTTTTAGGTACTTAAAAGAGGTTAACTTAGGTATGAAAGCTTTTTTGTTATTTAAATTCTTGAAAGAAGGTGTGAAAGAAATTTGTTGTATGCTTGTTCAAAATCAGTGCCACGTCTTCTTCTAGCACAGCTAAGGCTGAAATTGGATTCCAAATCTTAAGGGATCAGCTCCTCTCACATAGTGGCTGAGAAGATAGCTGGAGAAAGTCAATTGTTCAAACAAGTCAAAGTCATTGTACTTATATTGTACTAGAATAGTTGTACTTTCACTTTCTGACTTAAAAAGTTCTATTTGTACTTAGTATGTACTTGGTGGCAGGAGCCCTGAAAGTTTGTACAGTGCCAGCTTACCCCCTCTCACCAAGGACTATAAATATAGAGGGATGATGCTCATTGAAGGGATCCATACTTTTTTTAGAACATTTTCTCACTCTAAAAATCCAAAATATATCTAACCTGAACTCGGGTCTCAAACAAGACCTGAAGTTCATAACTTAATTTTATATTCATTCTAGTAGGTCTGACATGCGGGTCTACATTTTGTTGATTAGGACTCAAACATAATCTGACGTCAACAAATTGGCGCTAGAGGAAGGGCCTTAGTTGTGAAGAGTTAAGGTCCTACTCCAAGCATTCGAATTCGTTTATTTTACTCGTATTGTCACTCTGGCTCAAAATCCTAGTTCTGGAAGTTAGCACACTCGTAGTCATCATGTTGAAATTCCACTATCTTTCCAACAAGGACCTAGCACTGGCACTTCCAAAACTCAACATGATCCAGTTATGGCCGCCTTGATGGCTAGAATCGAATTTTTATCACGAGAGGTGGAGAGACTCCAACAAAATCCACCTCCTCTGGTACACCAAGCCTCAATGCGGCCCTCACCGCAAGCACACCGAGCCTCAGTGCCACCTTCAGTGGATGAAGAGTTGTAGTCTGCTAGGCAAAACTCAGAAAAAAGGCCTTCGCCAGTAAATCGGGCCTCAATGTGGCCACCACTGCAAGCACGCCAAGCCTCAGTGCCAGCCCCGTTGGAGGAAGAAGAGGTGCAATCTGCCCAGTGACACTCAGAAAGAAGGCCAAGTGTCAGACGACCACTCAGTTTTGCCACCGAAGGCTCCCCCAGCTCCACGAGTGAAAATAGGCGATCTGAACCTCAAAGATCAATGCCAAGGAGCATAGGTAATATCTTTAGCCAGCTCGGCCCTGATGGATCATCAAGGACCACAAATGCCTCAAGACACAATCAACGTTGTTCAGAGAGGGCAAAAAATGTAGCATCTAAGAGATGCCTACCACTTTTGGGAGTGGAAAGAAATGGCGGATACAATATTTCTTTGCATTTCAATTCCCCGCCAACTCCTAACGTCCCAGCTAATGTGTCACCCACATATGAACAGGTTGAATTGGAGCAACTAAAGAAGTGTTTAGCAGACCTGGAGAACAAGCAGAAAGGAGTTGTTGAATACTCTTTAGACTTAGATTCACCATTCTCTCCACACATCTTGGCTGAGCGGTGAACTGAGAAAATTAAAATCCCACATGAGCTAAATTACAATGGTATGACTGATCCAGTGGCACACTTGGACAAATATGTGTCTTGGATGGAGCTTCAGGGGGCAAGCGACACGACAATGTGTAAAAGCTTTTCATTGACCTTGGGGGATAGAGCGCTCAGTTGGTTGCGCAACTTACCAGTGGGGTCCATTTTAGGTTGGAAGGACCTTTCTGCTTAGTTCTTCTCGAGTTTCATGAGTAAGGAACCAGAGAAGAGGGGTAAGGACCTAGAACACATCAAGGGCCACCGTGACAAAAGGCAAGATTCGATGACCTATGAGCATTTCAGGCCTTACCAACCCCCTCAGGAGTATCAAACGGCAAATTAGCTACTGAGCACTACACCTGAAATGATATTTCTCAGTTCAAAGGATAAGGGCTTGTTTTCGAAACTGAAATCCCTGAGGAAAGACTCATCGTAGCTGGACCAATCTAAGTACTGTAAGTACTACCGCCCAGCCGGTCACGAGAAAGACAACTGTTGGGACCTAAACAGGAAAATTCAGAAGTTAATCGAACGAGGCCACCTACAAGAATATATCACAAATCCCATGACTGAAAGAGTTCAACAACCTCAACAAGTCAAACAACCCCAAGGACCAGCGGTGCAGAGTCCACCGGCTGAAATACATGTCATAGTTGGAGGTAATCAAAGGTATGAGGGATCTAAGAGGCAGCGGCGCCGTGAGGCCAGAGAGGCCTACAATAGCTATCAAGTGTACACCGCCAATGTTCCCTCACTAGAAAATGTTGATTGTTTTAGCTTCAGTGAAGCAGATGCTCAAGGCATCTTCCAGCCTCATGACGATGCCCTGATAATCACAATGCCCGTATCTGGAGTTAGAATTCGCAGGACTCTAGTTGACAATGGGAGTGCTGTTAACGTGCTCCTCTGGGACACTTACTTGAAGATGGAATTGAAATAGTGGCATTTGACACCTCACCCTTGGAAAATCCATGGTTTTACTGGTGACTATGTCTACCCTAAGGGAGTAATCTCATTGATGGTGGAGCTGGGAGAACTACCATGTATGAGGAGGACTATAGCTTATTTCATGGTGATAGATGTTAAGTCTAATTACAACGCCATTCTGGGGAGGCCAATCTTACATGAGCTCAAGGCTGCAACATTCATATATCACTACATGCTCAAGTTTCTGACAAAATATGGCACCGCCGTTATCAGAGGGGATTAGAGGCAAGCCTGAGAGTGTAGTATCATCGCCATGCCCAGTCGAGTGAATGCCATTCAGGAGATGACTGAGAAATGCAATGAGAAAGCTGAAGAGCTTCAGACTTTGGATCCCAGAATGGATCAAAATGAACCAAGAGCAGAGCCCGTAGCAGAGCAAATGACTATCCAAATGGATGAGAACCGACCAGAAATTCAGCTCCGGATTGGGAAGGACCTAAAGGAGCCAGTAAGATCTGAGTTGATTAGTTTTCTGAAGCGTAATTTAGATGTATTTGCTTGTACCTATGAGGATATGGAAGGGATACCACCAGAATTAGGCTGTCATCGGCTCAATATAGACCCGAACGCCATGCCCAAGAAACAGAAGCGGAGACTATTGAACGGTGAACGGTATGAAGCCTTAGCCAAAGAAGTAATCAAACTACTTGGAAATCGATTTATCAGAGAGTCAAAGTACCCAAAGTGGGTTGCAAACCCGGTGCTGGTGAAAAAGAGTAATGGGACCTCGCGATTATGCATCGGCTTCACAGATCTCAACAAGGTGTGCCCAAAAGATAGCCTCCCACTCTCCAGAATCGATCAGCTTGTTGATGCCACTGTCGGTCATGAATTACTTAGTTTTATAGACGTATATTCAGGGTACAACCAAATCTCGATGGCTGAGGAGGCCCAAGAGCATACTTCATTTGTCACTGACCGAGGTCTGTATTGCTACCGAATGATGCCCTTTGGGCTAAAAAACGCCAGAGCTACTTACCAGAGGTTGGTCAACAAAATATTCACCGAACAAATAGGTAAGACAATGGAAGCTTATGTCGACGATATATTAGTAAAAAGCATCAAGGCCACTGGCCATATCCAGCACCTGGAAGAGATGTTTGCAATCTTGAGACAGTACCGTATGAAATTGAATCCACAAAAGTGCTCATTTGGGGTAGCATCAGGCAAGTTCCTTGGGTATATGGTTAATCAAAGAGGCATTGAGGCCAATCCCACTACGATCCAAGCCCTGGTTGATATGTGATCCCCGACAAAAGTCAAAGAAGTGCAAAGCTTGGGAGAATCACAGCCCTCAACCGATTTGTGTCTAAGTCAACGGAAAAGTGCAAACCCTTTTTTGACACTCTGAAGACTGGCAAAGATTTCAAATGGACTAAAATCTGCCAAGACGCCTTCGAGAACTTGAAGACTCAGTTGGCTTTACCATCATTGCTTTCTAAGCCTATTTCTGGAGAGTCACTATCACTTTATTTGGCAGTCTCATCAGCCGCGGTTAGCTCTGCATTAGTGAGAACTAAAGATGGAGTTCAGAAGCCAGTTTACTACGTTAGCCAAGCCTTAAAGGATGCTGAGCTCAGGTACCCTGTTATTGAAAAATTGGCTTACGCTTTGATAATGTCCTCGCGCAAATTGAGGCCATATTTTTTAGAGCATCCAATTGAAGTGCTGATGAACTTTCCTTTGAGACAATCTCTACAAAAGCCTGATATCTCTGGTCAGTTGATGAAATGGTCAGTGGAGCTTGGACAGTTCGACATTTCCTATAAATCGAGAACAGTAATTAAAGGCCAAGCCCTGGCAGATTTCTTAGCTGAGTTCAATAAACCACCATAAGCGAGCAATGAAGGAGATGACACTTGGGAAATGTTTGTAGATGGGTCAGCTACAGAGGTTTGTTCAGGAGCCAGAGTGGTACTAGTCAACCCTGAAAAAAAGCACTACTACTAGTCACTTAGGTTTCCATTCCCTACCACAAACAATGATGCACAGTATGAAGCCCTTTTGGGAGGACTAAAAATGGCCAAGTCAATAGGCATCTCAAAGTTAGTGATCAACAGTGACTCACAACTAATCGTTAACCAGGTTAATGGAATGTATCAGACAAAGGATGAAAATATGTGTGCTTATCATAAAATTGTGAAGTCAGAGTTGGCAAAGTTCACAAGTGCTGAAGTGATACAAATTTCGAGGTCAAGGAACTGCTAAGTCAATGCCCTTGCCCGATTGGCAACTAGTGAAGGTACTGAAGAACTTGAGAGCGTACCAATTGGCAAAGTGGACAGTACAACCCTCTAGGAAATAGAAATAACGATCATGGCTTTGGACTTGAAACCAAGTTGGATGGATGAAATAGTCCAACACTTGAAAGATGTGTCGTTACCTGAAAACCGTGAGCAAGCAAGGAAATTGAGGATCAGAGCCGCAAGATATCTGCTGATTGATGATGTCTTGTACAAAAGAGGTTACTTGCAGCCACTACTCCGATGCCTAAGGAGGAGGCTAACTATGCTCTGAAAGAAATCCATAAAGGTATATGTGGTAATCACACGGGGGCCAGGCTCTAGCAGCCAAAGTCCTTCGTCAAGGTTATTTTTGGCCAAGTTTAAAAAAAGATGCGATTGAGTTTGCTAAAAAGTGTGACAAGTGTCAACGTTATGCTCCAGTGAACAAATTTCCTTCAGAACAACTCACATTGGTGTTGGCACCGTGGCCATTTGCAAAGTGGGGTATAGACTTGATTGGACCATTCCCAAAAGGCAAAGGATCTACCATGTATGCAATAGTCACCGTCGACTATTTCACAAAATGGGCTGAGGCAGAACTGCTGGCCACCATAACTGAAAAGAAGGCAACTGAGTTCATTTGGAAGTCTATTATTTGTCCTTTTGGCATTCCACATGCAATGGTAACTAACAATAGCAAAGAATTTGACAATGTCAAGCTCCGGACATTCTGTGAGGAGTTGAAGATCAAGAAGTATTAATCTACTCCAAATCATCCACAGGTTAATGGGTAAGTATAATCAAGCATACATTCAAGGCCAGACTTGATGATTTAAAGGGGGCTTAGGATGAAGAGTTACCAGGAGTGCTTTGGTCGTATAGAACTACTTGCAGAACAAGCACCGACGAGACACCTTTTTCTCTGGCATTTGGAGTTGAAGCGGTAATCCCAGTGGAGATAAGTCTACCATCTTATTGGGTCCAACATCATGAAGAAGATCATAGTGAAGAGGCCCTGAGAATAGAGCTTGACTTTGTTGAGGAAAAAAGGATACAATCAGACTTGAAAAATGCGACCTATAAGCAAAGAAACACCCGATATTATAACACCAAGGTCCGAGGCAGGAAATTTCAGAAAGGGGACCTCGTGCTGAGAAGGATATTTCCCACAATGAAAGAATCAGCACATGGATCACTTGGGCCCAGTTGGGAAGGACCATATCACGTTGCCATGACCTTATCCAATGGAGCCTATGAATTAGAGACAGTCGACGGAAAACCATTGCTTCACCCTTGGAATTCAAAGCATCTAAGAAAATATTTCCAGTAGCTGGAAGACGGCCAAGCCTTAAGCAACTAGACAGAAGTTTCATTCTAACATCTACTCAACTTAATGGTTAAGTCCTGAAGAATTTCTACTAGACTTCGATGGAAAACAGTTGTTAAGTTATTGTAACTTTCTACCTTACTAGGAGAGATCTACTTAGCTTAGAAATTAGGATCTGAACCAAAGTCTCTACTTTACTCTGAAATCAAGTGCTTGGCACAAGGAGATTGTAAATACTACTTTTTGATTTTCTACTCGAATGAAATGAAGTCATTTTCTAGAATTGGTGACCCAGTTATTCAATAAAGCCAAAATTAAAGTGTCTTAAGCTATAGCAGAGACTCCACTTGGGAAGAACACGGTAGAATCAAGTCTCCCAACTCTAAGTAGAGCACCACAATTCTCATTAAGGGACCCGAGAGGTACCCGAGGACTTAAACGAGCTAGAGAAAAACTTGTTCTGGGGATACTTATGTCCTTAGAATTTCCAGAGCCTTTGGTCCCAAGATCCGGTTCGGCCATGAGCCAACTTGGCGAGTGACCAAGGCCAAGGAGGATATAAAAGAGAGCTGGAGAAAAACCAGTCCTACAGATACTTATGTCCTCAGAATTTCTAGAGTTTTTGGTCCTAAGATCCAATTCAGCCATGAGCTAACTCAACGAGCGACCAAGGCCAAGGAAGATATAAAAAGAGCTGGATATGATCTGGTACCGAGAAGATCTATGCCTCCTCATATCGTTTAAGTAGGGGCGAGCACTTAGAGTTGAAAGCATAGCGTTACACTAGTACATGGACTAAAAATCTATCTGAAGAGAAATGAGTATCCCATCAGTTGAAGTTAAAAGTCACTACATACATTCTAGTACCAGAAACAAAAGCAGCCCACATGGCCTCAAAAGTTAATTGATCTACTACCAAGAAACGATAACACTAGTACTAGGCAAAAGTCACTACATTCATTTGAATACTGAGTTAAACCAGTCTGTCCGACTTGATGAAAAGCGACGGCTTCAATACCACCGAAGGCAAAATAGCATGAGTAGTAAAAATAGTGAAATCTCAATCTTGGATCTCCATGAAAGTAGGAGGAGGCTCTGGAACTGGAACTGAGCCCCTCTTACAGGTCTCGCTCAATGGCTCAATCGGATCAACATCAAACTCTGGGATCCCGACCTTAACTCTCACTTCTACCTGATCCCTCTTGGTAGCCTCCAGGTCGTCCACAAGAAATTGGACATCAAAGTTAGGATCTTTTTTCTTGATCTTCTTGATCATAGACTCTTGAGAAAATATAAGAGTATCGGTGACGTCAATCTCATACGTCTCCGACTCCTTGTATTTCTCCAATGCCTCAATCTCAGCCTTGGCTAGAGTTGCCCGGACATCTTCAATCTTGAATTCAGCCTCTCGGAGTGTTATGTCCTTCTTTACTAGCTGAGCTCTGAGTCTTGCTACTTCCTCACTATGTTTCTTGTCTGCCTCAGTGGTTGCAAGCTTAAATTCCTCGAATTCAGCTTCAAGCAAGGTGTACTTTCCTTCGATCTCTAGGACTGTGTCCCAATCTACCAAAGATTGACCTAGCATCTCCTTGAAGTGCACTTAGTACTCCCTGATTTGCTCTCTAGTGTGAGATAGATAATTCATCGCTACCCCCAAGTAGGCGGCGGTGGCTGAAGCATTAGACAAAACTTCTATTCCTTCGGCTAAAGTCTCATGCTTCTTAGTCCAACTCTGGGCCAAGAATTGCCAAGAGCTTTTCAATGAATCTGGTGACAACTCCAAGGCATCTGACCGAGCACCCCTAGAACTCATCATATCCCTCAAAGCCTTAGGGATGAACCATTTCTTCGACTTTTGCTCCTCTGCCCAATTATCATTCCTTTCTAGATAATGATTATTTTCATCGGGAATCTGGACAGGCTCAACAGGGATGGGACGAGGGGCCGTCTCAATAAGCCTAGGAGAAACATCAGCTAAAACCCACTTTCCGGCCCGAATATCCTCCCGAACAGGAGGCGGCCGCTTCTCAAGCCCTGGACGAGGTACCGCTCCAGGCCCTCCAAGAAGGGATTTCCCTGATCTTGTGGGACGTGAGCTCTGACCCTTAGATGCTTCTTTTTCCTTTTGAGGAGAGCCTCTCTATCATCTGCCATAACTTCACCTCTACAAAGATGACCTGAACATGACAAAAAAGATGCATCAAATATGTAATCAACACAAAAAAGGGAGGGGCTGATTAGAAAACTCACGAAATTTGGGAAAAAGTGACGACGGAATAAGATAATAAGGTGAGTAAGAAGTTAATCCAGAACTCCTCAAGTTAGCTGGTGTTAACAAATTCTTGAAATTTCTTTTCAAAGATGGCAAATCATACAAAGCCTTGTATTTCGCCGTGAGCTCCTGAAGTTGGGGAGGATTGGGATTCTCTGCAAAAGAATGTTGGTCAAACAAATTAGGACCAATGATGCAAAGAAAAAAATAGAAAAGAAACTCACTGTTATCATAAAATTCGAGTAAGATGGTAGAATTCTCGGTGCCGAGTCTAGGACTACTCATCCAATCTCCTATAACATAAAACCAGTCATCCATCCAATCTTTGTTATATTCACAAAGGCCAAGTATAACATTCCCCCCAAATTCCTTCCGAGACATAAGATAAAACCATCCAGACCCAGTTTTTTGCTCAGACCGGAAGTGATAGAAATGATCAAAGGTTCTCGGATCAGTGATGCCATATCCTTCTAAATTCCAAAGTATAATGAATGCTAGAAAGGTCCTCCAACAATTAGGTGCAATCTGAGATGGGGGCAATCCTGAGTGGCGGAGATAATCAGTAACTATCTAGGAAGCGGAAGTTGTACCCTTGATTCAATCGTCCCGACAATCAATGCCACAATATCATTGGGGGGCTTGTCAGCCCTCTCATGCTCAGCGGGAAGAAAGATTGTTATGGTCGAGGGAATATGATAATCGGCTCGCAGCCTCTCCAAATCAAAAAACTTGAGTAACGAAGGACAATGCCGACACTTTCACTTTCAAGTATAATTCTCAACTAGAGGAGGCCTATTCACTGAACAACTAGGATTTTTTTTGTAAAGTATACTCTGATACGAGAAGGACCTTCAGAACCAATGTTCGTAAAAATAAGTTGATTGGCACCCTTCTCTCCACCGCCAAGACTAACACCCTCAACATTCCTCACACTTTCACCCTCACACGAGTCCTCATCGCCGACTTCTCTTCCATCACTAAAACCAGATTCAGTAGAACTCACGATGTGACTTGTTTCATCTCCTTCATTTTGAGCTTCGACATTCTCAGCACCGCTTTCACTGGCACTCATTTCGACTAAAGTCAAGAGACTAGCCAAAAGAAATTATTACCTGATAAAACTCAAAACTGGCAAGTCCTAGCATAGCAGCAAGGATCTGACTTGGCCGCCTACTAAAACTCCAAATTCAGCAACCAAAAGTCGACAGCCCAAAACTAGCCCTTGAACCCACGACGGTAAGAGAGCAGCTCAAACGTAGCACCTGAAATTAACGGACCATAAATTATTAACCAGGATGCTCTCTTCAAGCCTTTGTTCAGAGACGAAAGGAGATGGTTAAAAGAACTCGACTCAGCACTCCTAAAGACCGAATAGAAGACATCAGTCACAGCTAGATTGCTCAAATGAAATTTATTTATTAAAAAAAAAAAGAAAAGAAAGAAAAATCAGCACCTGGTCGATGTTCAATCACGGCAGAAACGATGAAATGAAGAGGAAATTAGTAGTTCTGGGTTAATGTTTGAATACAAATTTTAGAAAAGGAAATTAGTAGTTCTGGGTCAATGCCTGAATACAAATTTTAGAAAAGGAAATTAGTGGTTCTGGGTCAATGTCTGAATACAAATTTTAGAAAAGGAAATAGGAGTCTAGCACCACTGGAAAGACAGGAGACTCACCGAGACTCACCAGAACTCAGCCCCTCTGGTCAGCGCTCAGCCCAAGGTCATGGGTGGAAGAAAATCCAAATTCAAAAGAAGAAATTTCAGCACCACTGGTTAGTGCTCAAATCATGGCCGAAATGAATTTGAATTCTTTGTTGAATTCAAATTAACAATTAAAAAAAAGGGAATGCAATCGGTGGCAGAAGCAAGAATTCAAAGCCTTGTACAACTAAAGTCAACTATTGGGTCCTAGTGTTGATTAAAAAGGCTAATGAATTGAGGACAAATTGTTGAAGGAAAAAATCAAATTAGGGACTGAATCGCACGTGTTGAATTAAACCGCGAGTAGGGTGTGGTTTGCTTATTGCCTTAACCTGCGGCCTAGCATTTTTCTCTGCTGGGCGCGGGTAGGCCGCGGCAAGCATTCCGCGGGTAGGTCGCGGCAAGCATTCCGCGGCCACCCACGGCCCGTGACGGAAAGTGTTTTCACGCGTTTTTTGCCCTTTTTGTTATATAATTAAGGGTTCTAAAGCCTCTACAACTATAAATTGACCGGAAATAACACAAGAAAATGGGAAGGAGAAGTCGAAGGGAAGAGAAAAGAGCCAAGAGAAGGAAGAGACGTCGCAAGGAGGAAGAGAAACATGTGGAATATATCGTAAATTCGTCTCTTTCAGGTTTTGAATTCCAATATTTATTGTTTTATTTTTCTTAACATGATAGATTAATTGTTTTGTGCTAGGGTTCATGATGAAACCTCGTTTTTCATGATTAATTTATAGTATTTGTTCTTGCTATTGTTTTTGTTTGTTGGGTTAATTGTTCATTATTCCCTTAATTCAATTTGATGTTTGATCACCATTAAATTGGGTTTTGTGATTCACGTTGTTTTCGAAAGATTCTTCATGAATTTTGCACATGATAATGAACAACATAGGGTCTAATAATAGCTAAAGATACTATTATACTCTATGAAATCATTCCATAATAATAAAAAAGAATGAATGCATGCCTTATGTTCGAAGGGTAATTAGAGATAATTGGTCTCGCATATAGGTATAGATTTGGATGACCATCGAGAGAGACTTTTGAATAAATTAGGATTATTGATTTTCAACCCTAGACTAGAAAACGTGTGAGGGCGAATGCTTAAGATTGATTGTGGAGACGGTGGTGGATTCGGGAACCTTGGTGCTTTAATCATCTGAATTCATTTAATCCATTTAAATTATTGCTTTTAACTATCCCTCTCAGTTTTATTAGTTTCTTCGGTTTACAACTCAAGATTGAATTGTGTGTGTTTCTAAGTTTTATTATTTGTTAAAAGTGTTTGATTAGAGTGAATGTTAATTACCGATCCATGTGGGTACGACACTTGATTCATCTACTATATTACTTGTTTTGACCCCATATACTTGTAGAATAATTTTTACAATAGCCCACGCATGCATATTATTATGCATGTGAGTAATACATGGCACACATCTAAGCTACAAGTGTGGGATACCCGTAGCTTAGATATTTGACACATATGCACGCATGCATACTAACATGCATACATATAGGCAAAATAAAATTGCTGTATATTACTAAGGTTGGTTTGATAGGAAAAGATGAAAAGGCAAATAATAATACCATGTAGCATCATTAGTATTTGACACCAGTCTAAATGGTAATCAATGTGACACCTTAAATAAAGGACACACTTAATTTAACTTATCATTTAATATCACTTAAAAAATATATCGAGTACTAATAGTGCTAAATAATATTGCTCAAAAAAATATTTTTCAATTTCAAGTATAGTTAAAATAATTGCACTATCAAATTTCAATTTCACTTTTATTTGTCAATTCAAGGCGCGATACGGCGAAAGTAGAAAATTTTTCAGAAAACATTTTCCATTCATAAAAAATATCTCCCAGCATCCACGCTTGTATTATTTATTGGTGAAGGATTGTTTTGACAGGACCCTCCCACCCAAATTTGTAAGTGCTCAAAATCTGGCCGACACCGACCCAAGATTAACCAGTGATCAGGAATCCAATTCTACTATATGAGTTTTCATTCCCAGAATATATAACATAGAAAAGGGAAAGTTATTGAGCGATGAAGGGTATTATTATCCGGGGATGTCTGCGGTTTTTGGTTTTTGTTTTCTCGATTTCTCTGCTTCGATCGATTCCGGGTTTGCGTTGTTTCCAATTCACTAACTTTGATATTTTTTTTTTATTTATAAGTAATCTTTTCTAAAAAATGAGTGGAAATTTACTTCGTCATTCCTGGTTCTGGTTCCGATAAAACAATTCAGAGAAAGGAAATTGTTGAACCATGAGCAGCAATCTCTTTAGTTTTTTTTTTTTTAATCTCGTAATTTCTTCTTCTATCAATTCCAGATTTCCCTGCTTTGCAAGTAAGTTATCTGTTCGCAAGATAGAAGAATGGTGTTCCCATTTTTTTAGTGCCAGAATGATTCAGAAAAAGGAATTTACCCAGGGATTAGCTGGAAAACTGAAATTTGACATCCCTATGCAAATTAAGTGATTGATTTAAGAAAGCTGAGTAATTATCTGGAAATGAAAGAGGGATCAAGTGAATTTTCTTGTTTCTTTTCCCACTTTTGTTCTCTGTTGGAAATCTTTTGATTTAACAGAAAAGGGAGGTGGAAGAAAAAAAGATCTTTATTGGTAATTCTTGCTGTAATCCATTGTTCTTACCTTATTTGCTAGTGAAATTAGCTTTTGTTAAGGGTATGAAGCTACTGAGTGAACTTGCCCCTTTAAAAGAAGGGCGGGGGGAACTTGCTTTATTTTAGCACGGTTTCTGCCATTCTTTTTCTATTATTGTGCTTGACGCCATCACTGTTTAGATGGTGATTGTGTAATGCAATAAGGTTGGTTGCAAGCATTGAGTTTGAATGGAAGGAAAATATTTTTGAGGAAATAAAATTACTTACAATTTAATTCTATGAAAATTAAGTTGTATGGCGGGTTTGATTAACGTTAGAAAGTATACATTTGCCTAAAAAGTAAAAACTTTCACCCCGATGGGAAAATATTTTCTTTGTTTTTGAGAATAACGTTATTACGTGTGACCAAAAGATTAAAAATGTCATTTATGGGAAAAAATCTCAAACACGCCCTAAACTTCAGCTTTTTGAGAGAATACATATACACATCATGTCATCAAATTCTGAATGTATCAACCTTCTCTACTTGTATGGGTAGTTCACTTTAAAGTTGTAGAAGATAAATCCTAGTAAAAATATAGCACTCTCTCAGAAATCATGACTCACAGAATAATCCAGTGGTAGTTGGAACAAAGAATTTTATTTGTTTTCCATGATAGTTTCTGTAGAATCCTTTATGCAAAAGGGAATGGTTTTTGTTACAGTTTCAGCATCTGCATTTTTCTATCAGTCTTACTGTGTATACACTTTTATTGTTAACTACCTTTTGCATATGCAAGTAACATACTGAATCTGATGTCTTTGACAGGATTGACGGACAGCTCATATTCTAAGTAATCTACTAGTAGTTCAGTTGGATTAGAAGTCCTCTTTATACACATTGGGCACTTGGCCGGTGTTGCATTTTCTATTTTCTTATTCAAGTTGCTGCAAAAGAAGAAGAAAGAGGAGCAACATGCTCGTCTTCTAAAGCTATTTGAAGAAGATGATGACCTTGAGGTGGAACTTGGCATTTGGGACAGAGATTGGAGTTCAAATTTGTTACTTCACATGTAATTAGAGGAGGTGCATTGCCATCCTTACTGTTTCCCCTTATTTATGTTGTAGACGCTTCCTTCAATGTTACTGGCAAAGAGCTAGGTACTTGAATTTTTTATTTATGTACACATACATGTTTTCTACAAATTTTTGGTTGTTGTAATGTATGAAGTTGATCAAATTGCTGAAAATGTACAATTCTTTTGCACAAAATTACGGTAGCTACTACCTCAAAACAACAGTCATGTATCTTCACTTAAAGCACTTCGCATTGAGAAGAGGCTCACCCTCAAAAGGCTCAGCGTCTTCAATCATCTGGTTAACACGTTCCTTTTGAGCTTCATCATTGAGATCTACCTTGGTCCACTCGTAAAGTTCCATATTGTAACACTCCTCAATCTCAAAAGGAGGAATTTCTTGACCACGGTAAAAACACAAACCCTTCACCTTGAATGGGGGTTCAAAACCAATGATCAACATCTTCCCAAAGGCATATTTCCGTGCCAGATCCATTCGCTGGAGAAAGCCAGTGATCTTGTTCAAAGTCACAAAAGCAACTGTATTCTTATCATTGTGCTTGTAGTCGCAGAACCACAGAGTATCCCTCAGGACCATACATATCCCAGAATCCTGTGAAGTAAGAAAACCATAAGCCTCAAAGGGAAAAGAGAAGCAACCATAGAGTGCATCACCATTTACACTCCGATGATATATAAGACAGGCTCAGAGGCAGCAGGTAAAAATAAAAGCAAAAACGAAACCATGAACAAAATACAACATATCGGTGAATAAAAAACTGAAAGTGCAATGAAAAATTACAGAAGAGAGAATTCATCAATAATGCAAAGCTAACTATATCCAAAAAAAAAAAAACAAAAACTTATCAAAAATATAGAATTTCCAAAATGTTTTTATTCAGGCACGTGATCCCTAATATGAAATTTTGTGCTTTTAGGATTCTCAGACAAGAAGTCCAAAAATCAAAATAATTCAACTTATTTAAGTAATTAGTGAAGAAATTTCCACTTAGTATCCCAAAATAATAAGTCACAATTTCAACACTAACTGCAAAGAGTATTCCTATATTCCTTTCCTACACATTTACCTTTTCATACCAAAAAAATTACTCATAACAGTAAAGCAATTTCTTAAAAATACAATAACGAGACAGGTTATTGGGTCAACAAAAGCAGTCAGTATCAGAAAATTCCTCAAAGCCACGTGAACATTCCACAAAATTCAAAGTGGAATGGCTTTCAAATGATCACCTTTAATTGCAACCTAGCGGAAGTTGGTCTTGATGTTCGAGTAGAGCCTCTTCCATTCATCCAAAATCATCTTGCTTGAAGGTAACAGGTCCAAAGGATTCTTTGGCTTAGGCTTGGGTGCTTCTTCTTCTTCTCCTACAATCTCTTTCTCTTTTCGCTTTACTTCTTCTTTCTTAGTCTCCTTCTTTGGCTCATCCTTTGGTTTAGGCTTTTCAGATTCTTTAGGCTGCCCAGGCTTCTTAGATGCAACAGGAGGAACAGGTTTTGCTTGCTTGATATCACCTAATATCTTCTGAAATTTGGGCTGGTTAACCACTGTCCAGAAATATCTTTCCACATGAGGGAATTCAGATGTAAAGCTCTTAGTCATGATAACCTTAAACCCTAGGCTCAGGTTGCATGTTATAGTAATTCAGCCAATGTCACAGCATGACCAACCAAATAGGTGTTGGAGGCAAGATGGGTGTTCAATGCGCCCAAAGCCCTTTTTAATGTGGCAACAACAGCCTCCTCAACCTTCAAACATAAGAAGATAAATGCAATTGAGTTTATAGTTATCGACATTTCTATAGATAACCTGCATTACTGGGTGAGTCAGACATTAAAGATTTCAACATACCGGAGGAAGGTATACAACCATGCCAACTCGGGGGGTATAACCATAGCAAAATGTTAACATCAATCTCTGTGGCAGCAAAATCAATCCACTGCTCAATCTAGCCCTGCCAAAATACACAGAAGAAAAGAACAAGATGAGAAAATATGATACAACTCATCACAAGGACTAGATAAACCACGTGACATAACAAATATAAAACCAGGCAAAAGTGTTTATGCTTTGCATAGTAAATCAAGGAAGTTCCATACAGGAGGTTATCAGCCTTCAACCGAGCAACTGCACAAAGTGAAAATATATCAAGATGAAGTCCAAAAATGTCATCCAGCCAGTGGTCAACCAAGGAACTGGGAAATGATCTAACCATATCAAGCAATAGCATTGCTTTAAATATTGGGCCATCAGGTGTTTCAAGAACAAGAATCTGGAGGAAGGAAACTCAGATCAGAAAATGAAACGTCATAATGCGATCAATGTCTCTTCCAACTTGTTATTCAAGATCCTTTCCAATGGGATTCATTTTGAGGAACTCGGGAGTCTTATTTGATACACCCATCTCAAAATTCTTTACAAGTTCAATTTTTACACCACTGTATTCAGCAGCAATAAGTGCTTTGAAGCCATTCCTGTGTGTACTGCATGAGTGTAAAACCTAAATAGATGATAGAACAAGGTCAACTACATAAACCCAAATTTGGTAATTTAATGCCAAATAGTTTTGACACTTAACTGAATCTGGTAAGGGATGTTCATGCTTTTAAAATAGTAACTTTTCTTAACAATTAATAGTTTGAATGCAGAACTGAAAATCTACATGACAGCAATTATTCTACAATTGCTCATAGGACTTGCTCACCAACTCAAACAAATAAACAAAAAACAACATGACAACTTAATCAAACACAAACATGAACTTAGAAAAACAGTGAAGATTGCATGATCTATCTCATATAAAAACTCAGCTTTCTACACTTCCATCCTTTCACATGACGCTCTTGGTAACACATATACGAAACATTTACATCTACACGTCAGGCTATTAGAGATAAATCTTTGTAACTGTTATATATGTATCTTATCTGTGAATTATATTTCTAAGATATTTAGTTTTGTTCAGAGAATTCTGTTGTGAAATAGGACTCTTATTCAAATATCAGATTAGGTCCCGTGTATCTATAAATTCATGTGATATTATCAATGCAATTTTGCAACCTTTTTATTCCAAAATTCTGCCTTTCTCTTAAACTGTTTACTGGCAAAATCAAGACCATTGAATTCCACCAAATCCGGCACATTGTCAAAAATTCTAATCCAAATCAATTGAAAGGGGAAAAAAATTAATTTTCCTAAACACGAGTTTCAAACTCTACTGAAAATGAAAAAGGGTACCTTCCAAATCAACAAACAACGAAATAAAAGCGTTCACAAATAAACGACGCAGATCTATCTAATAATATTACAAAACAAACTGTCAACGAAAAATAAAATAAAATATTCTCACCAGAGCCATGGCTTCACGGCAGCAAAACTGTCACCCGATTACCGAAAATCTGAAAAGAGAAAAAAAAAATAGATAAAGGTACTCAAGAAAACTTGATATGACGTCGAAAAGCACTTCAAATAAACAATTACAATTGCTACTATAGAGTATGAAGCAATGGATCAGAAAGATTTGCAAAACCTGTAAAGAGTGACGAAGCCGCAGGCGGAGAATATCGAAGCTGGACGTTTTTAAATGCCAAGTGGTGTCCCGTGTCGGCTTGGGAGATTTATTTAAAATACCTAGTCAACCATAGTTTCACTTAAAAGACGACCAATTCATATTTTTTGTCTAACTAATCAAACCATTTAAAAATAATAAAAACTTCACAAATATCTTCCACCACAAGCATTAAAGTTAAAAGACAGATAGTTTCAACTCACGCAACTGCTCCTGTGAAAAAACGAGACAACGATCTCCCATGAATCTCAGCTTCAATTTTTCTAGCAAGGAAAACTCCGATTCTCACAATCAGGTTGAAGAAGTGGAAAATCTCTTCAATAATCAATTCATGATCTTCCCAGTTATTCATTCAAAGAGGTATGTGGTCTTTTAAGAACTAAGAAGATGAATATAAACTCATAGTATGAATCTTCTTACTCTCTGTTGGTCTTTTTAAACATTTTTGTGAATGAGAGTGTGTTTAGTTGATTTGAGAATGAGTTTTCTGCGTTAAATTATCGCCACAGCATGCATGCCGTGATCAGTACTACATCACGACATGAATGTCGTGATAGCAATTTAAAGTAGTTTATTACTTCTGCTTATTTTCGTAATATGTGTAGTGTTTTTTGATGTTGGTTTTAGTTCAGTCGTCATCACTGCATAGAAGTTGTGCCATGTGTAACTGTACGGCATTGATGTCGTGATTTCAGTTAGAAGTACTATTTTTTGCATTAGAGTTGTAACCAAATTTCAAAACTCGTGCCGTTGTTTTAAGGTTGGGACAGTAGAAGAGTTGACGTCATGATATGTATGCCGTGAGTTACACTATATCACAGCATCTCTGCCGTTATTTTTGTTTGAAGTTAATTGTTTTTTTCTTAGTTCTAATTGATGTTTGAGTGAATATAAGGTACTTTGCATTTTTTTTTATTTAGTGGGATGTATATGTATCGTTTTATTGTAAGCATCTACATAGTTATCTTTTTATATAATTTTCATGCATTAGGTTTTCTTAATTAGAAAAATTGTAAACTAAAGAAACCGAAATTTATTTGTTTATGGTTGTAATGCGGCCATGGACAATGGGGATACAGTATATATTTCAATTTCGCAAGGTGGTAAATTCGTACAGGAAAGTGACGGTAGATGGAAATGTAGGTCCACGGTGCATGGTCCTTTACAGGTGGATAATGTCTTTGTCTCCAAGAGCATTTCATATATAGAACTGTGCAACAAATTCCTAGAGGAAATTGGAGGAGATGGTGCATTTAGTTATTTTTTTTATTTCTTTCTGTTTGAAATCCTGATTGCCTTTATAAACTAATATTCATTAGAGTTATGTATTTATTCTCTTTGATATACTTTGATTGTCTTGTTATAGAGTTGGAACTCTAGTGTTTGGTAGTTCCAAGTCCACTATGTTTGTTTCTATGAAGAGTTGCATTTGAATTGTTGTGGGAATGACTGTACAGGCATTGATAAATATGTTGGAAATTGGGTATAACTGGTACAGGTGTATTTATGTAGATCACGGCACTCATGCCTTGATGGTCAATACTATAACTGCATGAATACAGTGATGTATATATGGGGTGATTTTGTGACTCTCATTATATATAGATGAACTAAATATATTTTTATGCATATTCTACTGACTATAATGTCCTAGAAACTTCTTTGGATATGTCAAGTATACGTTATATAACTTTACAAGCTAGATTAAACCTTTAGCAAAAGTCTATCACCATTTGATCCACATTAACTAAACATACTGGAAACATAAATATGAACATAGTTTGATTAACTATATCAAGTTGCGGTCAATTTCGAGTCAATTCAGGTTATCACTGCACCTATCCAGTGACGGTTGTATCAAGCGGCATGAGTGCAGTGATGGCACTCCGGCTTAAATCTTTGCTCCAAATTTCCTCTTAATGTACCAATTCCCTTTCTCAGTGAAACCCAGGTCATAGCAAATTATTTCAGTGCAGGACTGTATGTGAAATGTCGTCGGTCGTGTTATGTCCAAGTTACATAATAGTACAAATCATATTGGGCCCTTTTTATCAAAACTCGATCAACCTCCAATCCACACTGACTAAAAACACTGAAGACATACTTAGGAATGTGGTCTAGTCAAGTTCGTCAAGTTGCGGGTGATTTCAAATCGACTCGGGCGATCACAGACCTATGCCACGATGGCTATAATATAGCGGCATGGGTGTAGGGATGGTGCTCAGTGTTGAATCTTTACTCCAAACTTTACCCTGACAAACCAATTTTTTTCTCTTGGCCAGACCTAAGTTAGAGCACATTATTTCGGGGATGGACAATATACAAAAGCCGTCAGTCGTGCTATGTCTAAATTACATAACGTTACAAGTTAGATTAAGCCCTTTTAGTAAAACTCGATCAATTTATGTTCTTCATTAACTAAACATATTGAAAACATAAATAAGAACGTGGTCTGATCGAGTGTACCAAGTTACAGTCGATTTTGTTCAGGCCATCACGGACCTATGCGATGACAGTGGTCTTATAGCAGCAAGGGTGTAGTTATAGCGCTCAGTCTTGAATCTTTGCTCTAAATTTCACCCCGATGAACCAATTTCCTTTCCCGGCCAGACCCAAGTTACAATACATTATTTTAGGGTTGGACAGTATACGAAACGCCGTAGGTCATGCTAAGTCTAAGTTAAATAACGTCACAAGTTAGATTGAGTCATTTTTAGCAAAACTCGCTCAACGTCTGATCCACGTGAACTAAACACACTCAAAATATAGATAGGAACATGTTCTAATCAAGTGGGTCAAATTGCGGTCGATTTCGAATCGCTTCGGGCCATCATTGCACCCCTACCGCTATGGTGCTATCATAGCTGCATGGGTGCAGTGATGGCTCTTCGTGCTGAATCTTTGTTCTAAATTTCACCCCCACGAACCAATCCCCTTTCCCAGTAAAACCAAAGTTATAGCACATTATTTCAGGGCCATACAGTATGTGAAACACTGTCGGTCACGCTAAGTACTAGTTACATAACTTCACAAGTTAGATTGGGCCATTTTTAGCAAAACTCGATCAACCTCTGATCCACATTAGCTAAACACATTGAAAACATAAATAAGAATGCGGTCTATCTTGTGGGTCAAGTTTCGGTCTATTTCAAATCGATTCAGACATTTACTGTACTCCTGCTGCAATGGTGGCATCATAGCGGCAAAGGTGCAGTGGTGGCGTTTCGTGTTGAATCTTTGCTCCAAACTTCACCCAGACGATCCAATCTCCTTTCCCACCTAAACCCAAGTTATAGCACATTATTTTGGGACTGGACAATATATGAAACACCGTCAATCATACTAAGTCTAAATTACATAACATTACAAGTTAGGTTAGGCCATTTTTAGCAAAACTTGACCAACCTCTTATCTATATTAACTAAACACACTAAAAATATAAATAAGAACATGGCTTGATCAAGTATGTCAAGTTGCAATTGATTTCGAATCGATTTGGGCTATCACTGCACTTGTGCCTCGACGGTGGTAACATAGCAGCATGAGTGCAGCGATGCCGTTCCGTATTGAATATTTGCTCCAAATTTCACCCTGATGACCCAATTCTCTTTCCTAGCAAAACCCAAGTTATAGCACACTATTTCAGGGCAAGACCGTACACGAGACTCTGTCGGTCATGCTAAGTCTAAGTTATTTAACGTTACAAGACTTTTAAGTTATTTAGCAAAACTACATCAACATGTTATCCACATTAACTACGCACACTGAAAACATAAATAAGAACATAGTTTGATCGATTATGTCAAGTTACGGTTGATTTTGAATCGATTCGGGCCATCACTGCACCCCTACCGCGACAGTGGTCTCGTAGCGGCATGGGTGTAGTGATGGCGCTCGATGTTGAATCTGTGATCCAAATTTTATCTCCACGAACCGTTCCCCTTTCCCAGCCAGACATGAGTTATAGCACATTATTTCGGGTCCGGACCATGTACAAAATGCCATTGGTCACTTTAGGTCTAAGTTACATAAAGTTACAAGTTAGATTGAGCCTTTTTTAGAAACACTCGATCAACCGCCAATCCACACTGACTAAACACATTGAAAACATACTTAGGAACATGGTATGATTGAGTGTGTTAAGTTACAGGCGATTTCGAATTAATTCAGGTCATCACGGACCCATGCCGCGACGATAGTGTTATAGCGGTATGGGTGTAGTGATGACGCCCCGTGTTGAATCTTTCTCCCAAATTTCACCTCTAGAAAGTAGTCCCCTTTCTTAGCCAAAACAAAGTCATAGAACATTATTTTGGGGCCAGACAGTATACAAGATGCCATCAGTCGTGCTGAGTCTAAGTTACATAAAATTACAAGTTAGATTAGGCCCTTTTAGCAAAACTTGATCAACTTCTGATCCGCATCAACTAAACACACTGAAAACATAAATAGAAACATGGTATGAGCTTTTGTGTCAAGTTTCAGTTGATTTCAAATTGATTCGGGCTATCACTGCACCCATGTTGCGATGGTGGTATCATAGCAGTATGAGTACAGTGATGGCGTTCAGGATGGATTTTAGGGTCCTCTTTTGACCAGGATGTACCCAATTAGTTTCTCTGCCTTAGGAAATTATCTGAACTCGTTTAAGCACGAGAAATATATAAATTGCTCTTGGTCGTGACATTTACAACTTAGTAAGCAGTTATGCATTATAACATAAAGTGATGACCTAATCTCATTGGTTAGTTTTAGTTTGCACCTCCAATATTATTAAACACATTGAAAACATGCATGTGGATGCTATACAGTCGAGGATGTTGAGTTATATTCAAAAATATCATCATACTAGATTGCAAAACTGTTTATAGAAATTTTGGCAGAGTTTCCCTTATATTACGTACTTATCTAACTTGCAGCTGATTCCACTTCCTCATACATCAATATATACATAAGTAAGGACAATAAGTATTACAAAATACTACTCTATTCAAATCTCTATACATCCTCCAGATTAATGTACATGATAAGCAAGAACTTTGACCATTATATCAAAACTTTATACCACACCATATCCATTGTATAATATCTAACGGATACTAAAAGGGCCCACTCCAAGTTAGATGTGATTTTGCAAAAAGTTGCTCCTGAAATTGTATAGCACCTGCAAATAAATACAACTCAGAAGATACTTAGATGACTTAACTTTAAAGATAGCAACTTCAAATTATAAAAGAAAAGCAAAATATCAACTAAGTCTTAAAACTTAAGCCATAAAGGAAAACCAAAAACCAATGCATAGAATTTGCTCATGATTGTTGCAACAGCAAACTCTGTTCCAAAAGGAAAATACAATTAAGCAAAAATAACCTACCTTTTTTTTTAAATAAACTAAACCACATGCGTTATTGTACCAAGACATAAATATGCATGCATGGATGTGGGTGGTTGATGTGGAGTGGGTTGGGAGAGGAAGCCCATCGTTCTCTAGCTTTTTCCATTAAATATGAATTGAATTTCTAACAGCAAATAAAAAATTGAGTTTTTCATTATTTAGTAAAGAAAATCAATATGTACTCCTTGAGATAACTCATTTTTGAACAACAAAATAAGATACACATTGAAAATTTTATCAATGCTCAAATATAAAAAACAAATATGCAAAAATTGAAAATCCAAAAACATGAATCAATATTTAGCCGTAATTCAACTTTATTAACTCAAGCAGCAGCAGACATCCAAAATCCCAGCATTTGGAGTAGAGGGTGGGAAATTTAATAGTGGCAGAATCAAGCATTGTTTTGTCAAATATATAACTTCAACCTAAAATCTCATAATTTTGGACCAATATGACAATAATAGAAACACATAATAGAAATTCCAGTTTTCAATTTCCATCTGTGCCAAGAATTTACTATTTGTTTATCTTTCTTGTATAAATGAGCATTCTGAAAATTTTAATTTAGCTAGCATTTTAGTAGGCAAGAAACAATGAAAAGCCTGATCACACCAAAAAGTGAATAAACTAAAAATTAAACTGAATTTCAGATTGTAAAAAAATTAAATTTTAAAGTGAATATAAACTAAAAATTACACAAGGATCATATAGTATATAAGAGCATGTGAAAGTGAGGACATAAGATAATTAAACCCCAATATGTTTGATACGTAATGAAAATTCAATAATAAACTCATCTGCTGTCACCTAGAAGAGCAATAATTGGCTATCAAAGTCACCAAATCAAGATTCATGAAAATTGGATTAACATCTATTTCAATTTCAGATTCTTTTAATGCAATCCATTTGTATGTATATGCCAAACTATTCCTCAAATGCAAAAGAATAAAGGCCACATAATTAGAGCTAGTACAAATGGAGATATGGTGTGCGTTTTTACCTGAGTACATTGGTTTTTGGCTCCAGCAATATAATGTTGTTTACCTAAAAGTGTTTTGGGGTTTGGTCAACTAGCCAAATTCCCCTTAATTCTAACCTTTTCTTTTCTTTCTTTATTTCTTTCTTCTTCTTCTTCCTTTTTTTTTTTTTTTTTTTTGGTTGAAGTTCCTATTACATTAAGAAAGAACAATCAATGCCAATAATAACAAAGCTCATATTGTTTGATGGCATTTAAGTCTGCTTTCTACATCTCTAAGTAAAGATTTTATTCTTGTCTCCTACAATTTCTTTGGAATGCTAAAAAAATGGAAAAAGAAAAAAATCAATGTCAATAACTCTAACTAATATTTTGAATAGAATATCTAATAATATAATAATCATATTTAATCTATAAAAATGGCTAACAAGACGCTACCGCGTGATCGTTTTTAAATTAATTAATTTATAAATTGATAGTCAGTAAACGGTATTGCCAATGTTGTATGTTTTGAGCTCTTACCTTATCATAGAATCAAAGTGTGAAAATGCTGAACTAGACCATGATTGATAATTTGTGAAAGTTTTCAAGCAACAGTAGGATTAATATCTTATAGTGCCATCTATTGGTCCTACATTCTAAATGAACCAATAAAAAAATTAACTCACTCCCTATTCGTAGGTGTCAATTGTCGAGTCCATCTCCACATTAGCGTGTGTATAAAGTGTCAGTGATATGGTATCATAATAGAACTCAGATAATTTGACTGTTTTCAAATATAGTTGCATGTTTTCCTAAGCCTAAAACTTCGCTTTAAACTATGATTATTAACTAGCTTGACATGCTTCATTAAAAATTTATAAACTAAGAAAGGTTGCTTGTAAATTGGTACTTTTTGTTTAGGCGTAAGCAACCCACAGGATGGCAAAAGATATTTGAAATTTAATCTTTTAATTTTATGACATGAAAATTAAAGCATGTATGTTTCTAATGTTGTTCATTAGAATAAATATAGACAGTGACACGTTGCCCTGGAATATCTTAGTAGATTCCTAGGGTGGTTCGATCCTAAAATTTAGTAAACCAACACTCCTACGAATAAACCACATTTGATGAATTTGCATTGAATTTAGATGAAAATTAATTAATTTTGTGATTAAGTACTAATTCTTCTCTTACTGGTCTTGTCCTATTCTTTCCCATTTATAAACGATACTTCTCTTTAGCTGTTTTTTAGCAATATATCATATAAAAAAAGTAAAATGCAAATATTCCATCCATCTACAAATATAGACTCGTTTCGATTTTTTTTATTTTTTATTTTGAAAGAAACAATAATGCATAATATTAACCTCGTAGACTCCAACAATGCCCACTGGAAGTTAAAAGAAAATGTCGTGATTTGCTGAAAACCACAAATGTTCAAACATCCAAATAAACTCGTCGAAGTTATAGAAGTTGCGAAATTTGACCCTTCAAATCTTGAAGCAAAATAAGGCACTGAAATTCATTCAAGCAATTTATCAAACACCTTGGATGCAAAATTTGTCACAAAGAGAATAGCAAAATTCTTATCAACTCAAAGCACCACTCAATAGCACATTTCAGTAAAAATTCGAGCAGGATTAAAGGTATAATTGTCCAGAAATCGGCTAAAATCGAAAGAACAGTGAGGAACTTACCTTGAACTTGAGCTAATAATTTAAAGATGCGTTGCCAAGAAGTGGATTTGGGTTTGGGAGAGAGTCGTTGTATATTTGAATGGAGGATTAGGGGTTAGGAAATTCGGACTAGGGCAAGGGATTTTACAGAACATCACTTACTTCAAACGACGTTAAGATTTTGGAAGAGGTCGGGGGAGATATCAGTTGTAATAGAGGATAGAAGAGTAAATTCATATTTTCCATGGTTTTTGATTTATTTTTATTACCATTATTTGAGTCAATGGTCATTTCGCTAAAATGTTTTGTGGGGGTGTGGTCAATTGGCTAAAAACCCCTATTGGCTTATAGAAAATAGCAGTCGAGGTCCCTGAGCTTTGACATATGTTGTCTTCTAAAGCCCAACTTAAGCGTGTAAATTCCGTGTCCTCTTTCATTCGCCTATGTATATAATAGGCATAACCAATGTTCTAAAAAGCGCCCACGCCTCGCTTAGGTTATAAGCGGGAAAAAAGGGGTCAACAAAAATTTTTGACCGCTTAGGCGCGCTTTTTACACACCTTCAAGATATGGCTAATACATCTATTTAAACTTAAAACTAAATATAAAAGATCAAGACAATTATTAATTAATTTACCTCAAAGTCTACAAAATTTCCTTTACTTAGTCACTTGTATAAAGATCCATCTTATTTATAAGTCCCAATCATGTTACATTTTTACAAAACTTTCAATATGAGACAATCATTTAAACTTAACGCTAAACATAAAGGACCAAGACAATTATTAATTTACCTCAAAGTCCACAAAATTTCATTTATATCATCACTTGCACAAACGTCCATCTTATTTATAAGCTCCAATCATCTTGCCTTTTACAAAATTTTCAACGTTGGACAATCAAAAAGTTAAAGTAATACCACTAAATTTCTTTTTCAAGTTGGAATTTTTTTGCCAGTAAACTTCTTTAAAAATCATTATTATTGTATTATTTTTTTAGCAATAGTCAGGAACAATTGTTCGGATTTATAATATGTTTATTGGCTCTATTTAAGTTATATACTATTATTATATAAAATATATATATTTATATATATACACATGGAGAATTGATGCTTATACATCTTCTCATTTATTTAAATAGTTTTCTTATTGGTAAAAAGTATGAAATGAGTTTTCTTGCTTTTATTTTAAGGGATAAGTGTTATTTAGTTTTTAAAATTGTATCATTTTTGTAATATTTAATCCACATAAATGTATAAAAAAGTAGGAATTATTCATCTTTTGCTTTTTGAAAACATCAAAATTGCATCGTAAAATTATTAAAATATAAAGTAGATATAATATTTATAATTTTTACATTTATTTTCCAATTTATGATACATTTTTCAAATATTTAATAATTTTAGATTTGTTAAAATAAAAAATGAGAAACGCTTTTTAAAGCTTAAGTGCTGCCTAGGAGTTCTTAAGGTCGCAATGCTTAAGTAGAACTATAAGTTGGTCAATCTCATGACATAGCTGAGTAAAAAAATTAGCAGGCATCCTTCCTACTCTCATATCTTCTCACCACATTATGTCATATTATGAAATTTGTTCTATAACGAATTAACCGTTGACTTTTGATTAAAGCCGTTATAAGGGTTAATTTCACAAAAGGTCCGCAACCTTGAGTTTAAAATCGGATAGGTCCCCAACTTTTTTTTCACTCTACTGGGTCTCCAACCTTTTATAAATGCTCACAATAGGTCTCTCTTGTCACTATTCCCTCAACTTTTCATATAAAATGACATTTTTACCTTTTAGTATTTTAATTTTAAAAACAAAACAATTAAAAATAATAAAAAATTAAAAAAAAAACAGACCCCTCCCCTCCCCTCCCCTCCCCTCCCAAGAGGGCCGCTGGAAATGGCTGTCGGAGTCATTTCCGGCGGTCAAAAAGCTATCAGAAACAGCAGCAAACTGTTGCCGTTTCTGACATCAGATATGGGGGGTGGATCCCCCCATTTTACTGCCCATTTTGGCAGCAAAATGCTGCCTTTTCTGGCAGTATTTTGGACAGTAAATGGGGGGATCCATCCCCCATTTTAGCTGCCAGAATGGCAACATTTTGCTACTATTTCCAGCAGTAAAAAACTGCCGGAAATGGTAGCATTTTTGCTGGCATTCCGGCAGCCAAAATGGGGGGTGGAACCCTCTATTTTACTGCCCCAAATGGGGTGGAACGCCCCCCCCCATTTTACTCCAACACCACTACCCATGCACCACTGCCCTCGGCTTCATATGGCGACCACTGTCTCGAGCCCATCTGGAACTGTGTTGCAGTAGGCCACCAGGACATCGAGTCGGAGATGCCTTCTATCCTCAACTACTCTGGCTCGCAATGGGATTGGTTGTGGTGGGAATGTTAGTGCCTTTGCCCAGTTTTTGTCTTTCATCTGTCGATCTGGCATACTACCACCGTGGTTACTCTGCCCGATAAGCGATTCAAGGAGAGCAGAGGTTTCACAATGTTCTGGGTTTCGGTCATGAATCTTGTAGTGTGGCCGGAATACCCTTTCGTGGAAGTTCCAGTAGAGTGGAAGATCCAACGAAAGGGAGAATGTGGGCACGGTCCGCTGTTTTGTTAATGGTTGAAGAAGCACTAAAGACTTGTTTGCTGGAAGACCACTATGAATCCATGATAATACTCAGCATCTTGGGTACTGAGTTGTTTGTAATGAGTTTTGTGATGAGTTGTACTGAGTTTGTACTAAGTTGTGTAATTAAAGTTTGGTTTCAAAAAAAAAATTCCTCGATTTGACCGTTGTATTGCATGTTATTTGACTTCAAAACTCTTTAAAATAAAACAAAGCACTAGAAAAAACACTCCGTCTATAAAGTCCATCGGACACCATATGTCTGATTTTATAGTGTCTAATGGAGTATGTGACAGCTTCTTATTTGATACATTAGCCCTAATGTATCCAATAAGAAGCTACCACATATTTCATCGAGTACCATAAAATGATGTCCAATAGACACTATAAAATATTTGCTAAAAAAAAAGAGGAAAAACTACCAAACTAAGAATACTAAAAAGAAAGTGGCTTTTAGAGTTTCTATAGAAACAGATCGATTCATGTTATGGAATGTAGAGGCAAAAAATCACCACAAATGATTTCAACATTCTCCATATATTGAAAATCGGTTGGTCCTAGAGAAATTGGTTCCCACTGTGTTTAGATTTAGATTTTAAAAAATATATATAATTTTTTGGAGAGGATTTAAAAAAGTTAGGTTAGGTGTGAAAGGTTTTTTTAATTATTTTATTCTTGAAGGAAGGTATGAGAAAAAAATATTAGGAGCATATTGAAAAAAAGGGAAAAAAATGAGTAATAATATACATTCTTGTTTATTCACTAATTAGTTTACCGGTTGATAATTTTACCTTCAAAAAATTTAAATCTTAAACTTTTATCCAAAAAAATGCCTTAATTTTTATCAGCTATAGTGAACGAACAACTTAGTTCATCATTATTCAGAAAGAAAATATTTTTTCCATCTTTTACAAAAGACATTTTCCTCAAAAAAAATGATAAATGACTTTTCAAGAAAGTGAGGAAAATTATAGTTAAAAGAATTGTATTGTGGAATAAAAATATAACGCACTTGGAATTTGATATTTTCCATAAAAAAATATCCCATGGGAACTATTATTTATTCGTGAAGGATTGTTTTGACGCGACAACTCTCCCACCCAACTTGTGCAAGAGCTCAAAATCTGGCCGACACCGACCGAAGATTAACAACTAAGAAGGGATCCAATTCTACTTCATGAGTTTTCATTCCCAGACGATAATTTAGAAAAGGGAAAGTTATTGAGCGATGAATGGTATAAGAATTGGGGGATCTCTGAGGTTTTTGGTTTTTGTTTTCTCGATTTCTCTGCTTCGATCGATTCCAGGTTTTGCGTCCTTTCCAATTAACTAACTTTGGTTTTTTTAATTTAAGTAATCTTTTCTTGAAAATGACTAAAACTTTGCTTCATCATTCCCGAGTTCTGGTTCCGATAAGCAATTTAGAAAAGAGGAAATTGTTGAGCCATGAGCATTAAAATTGAAATTGGGAGATCTCTGTAGGTTTTTATACTCATTTTTTTTTATCTCGTAGTTTCTTCTTCTATCAATTCCAGATTTCCCTGCTTTGCAATTAAGTTATCTGTTTGTAAAATAGAAGAATGATGTTTAGTGAACTTTCTAGCCTTTCCTTAAGTGTATCCAAAGTTAGAATTTACTGTCAAGGGTTTTATCCATTAAAGATGGGATTTTACTTGGTGCCAAATGATTCAGAAAAAGGAATTTACCCAGGGAGTAGCGATTTTCCTTTACTTGTTACTTTTTTGTGCAACCAATTACAGGGTTGACTTTGTTTCAAAGTAAGTTATTGATTTAAGAAAGTTGAGTAATTTTTCGGAAATGAAAGAGGGATCAAGTAAATTTTCTTGTTTCTTTTCCCAGTTTTTGTCTGTTGGAAAACTTTTTATTTTGATAAAGGGGAAAGGGAAGAAAGAAAAAGGAGCTTAAAGTACTGGTAAATCTTGCTGTGATCCATTGTTCTTACCTTAATTGTCTGGTGAAATTAGTTTTTGTTAAGGGGGGTGAAGAGAAAGATGTTAAAGTGATTGAACTTGCTGATTTTTACCATAGTTGCGGACTTTGTCAAAATTATTAATTTTTTGTCTTAATTACTATGGACATTGCTATGGTATCAATTTGATCATTCCTTTTTATTATTGTGATTGAGGCTATCAATGTTTAGATAAAGCCTGATTTGATTTCTTTCTTAGCAACTGTTTAAACAGTTAGATGGTGATTGAGTAATGCAATAACGGTGCGTGGAGTTTGAATAGAAAGAAAATACTTTTTGAGGAAATAAAAAAATTACTTACAATTTAATTCTATGAAAATTACGTTGTATGGGGTGTTTGATTGAAAGTGCAATTAACATCAAAAAGTATATAGTTGCCTAAAATGTAAAAACTTTCGCCCGATGGGAAAATGTTTTCCTTGTTTTTGAGAAAAACGTGATCAATGACCAAAAGGTGAAAAATGTCAAACATGCCTTAAACCTCAGCTTTTCAAGAGAATACACATCCTCTGTCATCAAATTCCGAACGCCAATGCCTTCTCTACTTGTATGTGTAGTTCACTTTAAAGTTGTAAAAGATAAATCCTAGCAAAAATATGGCACTCTCTCTCAGAGATCATGACTTACAGAATAATCCAGTGGTAGTTAGAACAAAGAATTTTATTTGTGTTCCATGATGGTTTCTGTAGAATCCTTTATGCAAAAAGGAATCGTTTTTGTTACAGTTTCAGCATCTGCATATTTCTATGAACTATAGCCCCTTTTAATCCTGTATTCACTTTTATTTTTAACTGCTTTTTGTATATTCACTTTTACTGTCTTTGACAGGATTGGCGGACAGCTCAAATTCTAAGAATGAAACAAGAGGTGTGAGTCGTAAATCATCTAGTAGTTCAGTTGGATTAAAAGTCCTCTTTATCTGCATTGGGCTTTTGGCTGCCGTTGCATTTTTTGTTTTCTTATTCAAGCTGTGGCAAAAGAAGAAGAGAGAGGAGCAACATGCTCGTCTTTTAAAGCTATTCGAAGAAGATGATGACCTTGAGATGGAACTTGGCATTCGGGACTGAGATTGGATTTCATATTTGTTACTTCACATGTCATTAGTGGAGGTGCATTGCCACTCTTACCCTCCGCTCATTATGTTGTAGATGCTTCCTTCGATGTTATTAGCAAATAGTAAGGTACTTGCACTTTTGATTTATGTACACATACATGTTTTTTATTAATTTTTTTGGTTGTTGTAATAATGTCTGAAGTTGATCAAATTGTCCAGACGTACAATTCCTTTTCTTTTTAATTTTTTAATTTTTGTGGGCGTTAATTGATTTTCTAGAGTTCTTACCTTCAGTTACCTAGCTTGTTTGCATGTGAACTGTATTCGTGTGCGTAAAATGTTCAACAAGAAATGGATTTCCATCTCTTTTTCACCAAGTAAAATGAAAATAAAAAGGGTTAATTTCACAAATTGTCCCCAACCGTTAGGTTAAGAGTTGGTTTCATCTTCAACTTTTTTTAAGACACTCAATAGCTCTCAATTTTTGATAAATTCACACAAATCGTCTTTTTTCCGTGAATTTATAAAATTTTTAACAAAAAGATGATTATACTCTTTGAACTTTTTAAAATTGTTTCAAAAAAATGTTTGAAAATAATAAAAAAATGAAAACACCCAACCCACTCCACCATCCCCTCCCCGAGATTGGCCACGAAAATGATTCCATTCCAGCGGCTGACCATTTCTCCACCAGAATGCCGACATTCCGACGGCCAAAAGATGGGAGTCCATTTCTGGCAGCAAATGGGGGCATTCTCCCCCATCTGCCATTTCAAGCTTTGGCTTTCTGGCGGTCAAAAGGGGGAGGAAGAGAGTCTCTCCCCATTTTGTGTTGTCATTTGTATCAACACTTTAGCTGTCGAAAACAGCAGCAACAGCGGCCAAATGGGGGATTCACCCCCCTCTCCCAAAATTTTGCCTCTGGAATAGCAGTATATCGGGCGGCGAATCTTGGGGAGGGGAAGGAGGGAGTGATGGGGTGGGTTAGTTTTCTTTTTTTTAAAAAAAAAAATTATTTGTAAACATATTTTTTTAAAAAAATTTAAAAGTTTAAGGGGCATAATCGTCATTTTGTTAAAAATTTTATAGAATAGTGGAAAAAATGATGATTTATGTCTATTTATCAAAAGTTGGGGGTTATACGGTGTCTTAAAAAAAATTGGGGACGAAATCAGTTCTTAACCCAAAAGTTAGGGACGATTCGTGAAATTAACGCAAATAAAAATTGATAACAAATTGTATTGATGTGCATAAGACGGAGGTTCTACACGGTCACTTAGAGCCCGTTTGGTTAGATTTATAAAGTCAATTTATAAAGAGTGAAAATGAGTGATAGGGATTTAATTAAAGTTTAAAATGTATGGTGATTGTTGAGTAGTTGTCAAATCAATAGTAAGATAATTTATAAATGAAAAAAATAAACTATGCCAAACAAGTCCTTAATAAGTTTGAGTTCATCTCATTGTTTCAATGTTTTGCTGGTGAAATCGCAAGGAGAATGGTTTTAGTGAACCTTTTAAAACATAATTCATTATGCACTCAAGCGGTAGATACCATTGGTATGGGAAAATTTTTCTAATACTCCAGAAGCACTAACACTAAGTAAAGACTCGCTATTTCTCACAAATTAGAAATAATTCAAGTGAATATAAATGTCTCAATTAATTAAACAATATATAAATAAGAAACATGTACCCACTTACCATGTCATACCTGAAACTTTAACAATATACAGTGTTTGAAGGTTTTTAAGATATGGGGGAAAAAAGGACACAGCGGATAGTCCAAATTCAAACAAATGGCTACATAAATTCTCGGAGGCCGCCCGACATCCCATTTCCACGGTGCAGTTGAATTTCAATAACCCGGGTCAGTGTCATAATTCCGTCTCTGCCCTCAGAAGTACGTCATATTAAAAGTTAAGAAAAGGTCAAATACGTAAAATGACATACATATCCACTCCATCCCCACAGGCAGAGGAGAGGAGCCCACCAGAAAAATGAAACCACCGTATTCAGACTTCTGTTCTCTGCTTCTATAAGTACAGCAACAAGATGGGGTTATCTTCATCACCAGTCTTCCAAAATAAGCAATCATTTCAGCCTACTCTCAAATCTCAAGTCATCAATTCTAAAACCCAGAATCTCACTCTTGTAGCAGAGTTGATTGACAGAAGCCAATTCTTGTTCTTGAGAATGAATTCAGCAGGCAAAGCGTGGATTTTCTTATATACCGAAGAAACAAGAACAGAAGAAGCAATCAGAAGAATCACTCAGAAAAGTCATGTATTTTTCTTATTTTTCATTCTGGTATCTGTAATTTGTAAATGAAAGATATTCTCTGTACTCAAAAATTGGCTTTGACCAACATTATCCAATGGTTTTGACAATGAAATTTGATATGAAATTTGTGCAGAAATTTCTTAATGCATGAAACGAAAATTCAATATATATTCCGACTATGATGACATACACCACGTTGAAGCCTGCTGTGGCAAAAATAGCCATGGGGCAAGCAGTTGGCACCTTCGAAAGGCATCTGTCAGAGTCATGGGGAAACAAAATTCATCAGTCATGCAAGTCCAATTTAAGAAGAAGGGGGAAAATATGTTTGGTAACAGAACACAAAAAAATGTATAATGTAATAATGTTGGCTTAATGGTAATGGCTACTTCAATCAGAAATGTGCAAACTGGACTTTCCCACAATCAAATACAACATAAATAGAGCACAAAAACCACACAGAGAAATAGTTCCTGGGAATGATATGGCACTTTGATATTATATACTGCAGGAAGGCAACCTGTAAAACCATAATCTCTTGTCCCCTTAGATTACAATGACTAAGTATAATAAACGCAATGAATCAAGCTTTTTGGATGTCTTCTAGTTCTATCCTATATGATAGCTTTAATTATTAGTGTTCACATTAAGTAGATGGAGATGAGTCGAGGCATTGATTTGAACGAGAGGGGGATTGGGTTCCGCTACGGGAGGAGGAGGAGGAATTTGTGTAGCCTGGGCTGTTGTATTTTGTGGCATGAGGCCAGAGGGATTGGGATCATAGGAGACTAGAGACATGTTGAAGTATTTTGTGGCATGAGGCCAGAGGGATTGGGATCATAGGAGACTAGAGACATGTTGAAGACAAAAGTGAAAGAAAGAACAGAAGGAGAAACGGCAAGGATTGGCCGAGAAGAAAGGATCATAACAACGATACAATGAACGAAGACATTAAACTGTAACTCTGGTGTTACCACAATTGTTTGTCTTAGGGGCAGAGCCCATTAAGGCCCATTGTCGTCCATGGACTACACAGAATCTTGGACAGGCCTGTTAACTTTCAACCTGGACCGTACTGAGATCCAAAACCAAGAAATCCACGTAAGGCCCAAATATTCTTTTTTCTATGCTCAAAATATTTAAACTGGTATCTTAGACCCAAAAATCAGTTGGGCCGTCCAAGTTTAATCATTTGGTGAAGTCTTAAATTCATCTATCCAATCCTCTTTTATAAAGCAAGCTCTTAACTCTCTTTACTTCATAAGCCAATATAGGATTACCATTTTTAATTTTTTTAATTTATTATTTTTTTTATAAAACAAAAATTTCGAGTATTGGTTATGAGATTATAAACTAACGTGAGTAATAGAAAATGGAAATGATAGCTGGGGCGTCTTTTTTCTTAAAATTTTCGACCGCACTAAACAAATTTTCTGGATCCGCTCCTGGTTTGTCTTACTAGTAACGGGTCCAGACGTGACATTAGTGACACCAGATGATATTACATTATCAACATTATTAACACTATACACAAACCAATGATTATAGACGGATCCTTTTTCCTTGAATTGTCTCCTCCAGAAGCTGACCCCAAATCGTTGATAATCTTCATGATCTCCACTCCATTTAGAAAGGCTGTTTCAGGGCGAGAACCATTTATAGTGTCAATGCTGATATTGATGAATCCAATATCATTGGGATCAACTATAATATCAACTATAACATCAACGTGAAAGGGAGCAGCAGGGATATTCTGATAAGTATCATCGTACGGGAGGATGGCAGTGGGGAAATTGGCATAAATAAAGAGAGAAAACTAAAGAAAATCGTTGCTGGTTTGGCTAATAATGTCACAGAAATGCAGCCGGACAAAGTGTATAGCTCTTTTCTTCCCACCGAAATTCCATCAAGGTCTACTTTCAGTTTTGTTCAATTCTTTGGCAGTCTTGTAAACACGGTCAGGGGCATCAAAATCACCCGACGCTCCAGGTCCAGAGGTGTTAAAAATAAGCTCACCGCTATAAACTGGAGCTTTATATACCGAATCCTTGTTGATCAAATTAGCATCGTCAGGTATCCAACTCCTCGACATGTTATCGTATTCCGGCGTAATATTTTCTCCTCCAACGTTATTCCTATGAATTACATGCAAGGGACTAGATAACAGACTGCCGTTATATGTGGTGTTTCCTTGTGGAGTTACAAAGAATGATGGAGAATCAGGAATGAACCCATATGGGGTAAGAAACATTTCAATCACGTTCACAAAAGCAAAAGAATTCTGGGGTATGAAATGAATTTTGAAATTTCCAGTGGTATTAACCGTGAGTAAGAACTCTTCGATGACTGGTAAGTTACTGTTGGTATTGACACTGAAAATAGACAATAGAGAAACACAGAAGCAATGACTCCGAATTTTGCGCTGGAGAGATTTTCTGGTGATGGAAATGGAAAGAAATGGAAACGTACCATATAGGTGCCAATTTGGTCTATATCAGGCTCATACCAAGATCCTCCCCTAAAAATTCTGGCACTTTTGTAGAGATCAGAAGCAGAAGAGTCACCAACTGAGCTAGTCTTTCCGGACAGGGTAAAAGCGTTGGAATTCATGTCACCCGTGAAGTTCCGGCTGCCCAACTTTGCACTTGAACTCTCTGAACCACAGTTGATGAGATCGGAAGAGCATCAGGTAAAGCATAATCTGAGGCGAAAGAGAAAATGGAAGAACAATGAACGAGAAAAAGAAGAAAAAGGAAAGGGTGAATCTTGTGAAACAGAGGGTTTTCCATATGTGGATTGGATTTGTTGCTGAAACTGCAGGCTGAATGAATGAGAGTGAGAGAGAAGAGAACATTACATGCAAGCAGGTGGAAATTTTTATTGGTAAATGTAATGCGGGGACGAGGTTGACCTCATCTTGACTTGTATGTACTTATTTGTTCTCTTTGATGAATTATATGATTCCAAATTGAGAATAATCAAGGAGCTTTTTTTTTTTTTTCTCCAAGGGAAATATCATTAATATCGCAAATGAAAGCACTCCTCTCGCCTTAGGCAAGATAAAGAAAGGAGCGCAGTCAGCCCAAATGATATTACAATCTGATTAAGGAGCTTTTTAATCATAAAGGAAAAAATTGTTACAAAAAGATTTTGTAATAGTAGTAATTTGATTTGTTTTAATGGATTTTGGATTGGTCGTTCAAGTAAAGTTTTAACAATACAAAGTGAAGATCTAAGATTCTTACAACTGGTATTGTTAGTGTTACCTATGGCCAACGAAATCATGTCAAGGGTTCATTATAGCGGTTTTTCTGTATTTTGGAGACCGTGTAATTATAGAAAATAGGAACCTAATTGTGGAATAAACTGATTTTAATTAATTTGCAGTGGAATAAGCTTCACAAGATATGTATTAGATTCCTTCCTATCTCCAGCTATTGCCTATAAGTTAAATCTATGTCAATTGTACTGAAGTTGTCTTATTAAACAACTCGCATTTGTGGCATTTTAAATATGCGGTTGTGAAAATTGTGGTAAAATATTCAATATTTTTGTCAAATCAAACATTCCAACGCAAACTTTACAACAAGTGAGAACATACTATCCATAAATTCGACTGAGAAATTAAAGATAAAAATTTTACTTATAATTTTTAATTTATCATCTCCAATGCATTGTCTTGGATATTAGTTGGTGAAGAGAAGGAAGATAGAGAGAATGTCATTATTTTAATTGCATACTAGATTTTCACCCGTGCGTTGCACAAGTAGAATTTTAAAGAAATTTTATACATAAAATGTAATATAATTGTGTTTGTCAAGTTTAATGTTATAAAAAAACTGAAAAACACAACCTGCATAGAATTAATATGCATCATATATTTGCAAGTAGCATACAATTAATTCTTTATTTTGTTGACATAATTTTAAATTCTCGTTATTAATCCATTGACATCTCGATGAACCAATAATTTTTTTATTAATTCTTATTTTTTATTTCCTTTAATGACAATAAATCTCGATAGCATAATTCTATATTTAGTTTCACACATGTGCATTTACAGACATACTATATATGCTTCACAACAATATGTTTTATGGACATGGTATAGCGACAAAGTAAAATATAATAGAGTATGAGAATATAAAATCATGAAATTATACAATCAAACAAAGTAAAATTGAAATTCATTAGGCAAATATGAGACATATCTAACCAAAATATAATATGTAGATAGAATCTAAAAAAAATATTAAATTAAATGATCAAAAGGAAAAATATAATAATAATAATATTGAAATCTCGATTGATATAGTATCGATTTTCATGTAGTTAAAATTCATTAGGCAAATATAAGATATATCTAACCAAAATGTAACATGTAGATAGAGTCTCAAAATAAAAATATTAAATTAAATGATTAAAAAGAAAAATATAATAATTGAACTAATAATTTTTTTATTAATTCCTATTTTTTATTTCCTTTAAAGATAATAAAATTCGATAGTATAATATATATTAGTTTCCACTCACGAGTTTCACAGACACAATATGCTTCACACTCATGTGTTTTACAGATATATTATGCTGACAAAATAAAATATAATGGAGTAGGAGAATATAAAATGATAAAATTATACAATTGAATAAAGTAAAATTAAAATCTATTAAACAAATATGAGATATATCTAACGAAATTGTAATATACAGATAGAGTTCTAAAATAAGAGTATTAATTTAATTGATTAAAAGGAAAAGTATAATAATAAGAAAAAGTAATACTGAAATCAAGATAGATATATTATCTGTTTTCATTTACTTCAAACTCATTAGGCAAATGTGAGATATATCTAATTAAAATGTAATATGTAGATAGAGTCTCAAAATATAAATATTAAATTAAATGATTCAAATGAAAAACATAATAATAAGAAAAAATATAATAAATGAACCTATAATTTTATATTAATTCTTGTTTTTTATTTCATTTACAGGCAATAAAACTCGATAGTATAATCTATGTTAGTTTCACACACGTACATTTACGGACTACCATGTTTAACACTTGTGCGTTTCATGGACATATTACACTGAGAAAGCAAAATATAATATATTAGGAGAACATAAAATCATGAAATTATACAATCAAATATAGTAAAATTGATTAAAATATAATAAGTAGATAGATTTCTGAAATAAAAATATTAAATTAATATATAAATAAAGTCTCAAAATAAAAATATTAAATGTAATATGTAGATAGAGTTTTGAAATAAAAATATTAAATTAATGTGTAGATAGAGTTTCAAAATAAAAATATTAAATTAATTGATAAAAGGAAAAATATAACAATAAGAAAAAATATAATAAATGAACCAATAATTTTTTTATTAATTCTTATTTTTTATTTCCTTTAAAGGCAATAAAACCCGATAAGATAATCTATATTAGTTTCCCACCCGTACATTTACGGACTACTTTGTTTAAAACTCGTGCATCTCACGGACATATCATACTGAGAAATAAAATATAATATTATAGGAGAACATAAAATCATGAAATTATACAATTAGACATAGTAAAATTGATTAAAATGTAATATGTAGATAGAGTTCTGAAATAAAAATATTAAATTAATATATAGATAGAGTTTCAAAATAAAAATATTAAATATAATATGCAGATAGAGTTCTAAAATAAAATATTAAATTAATATATAGATAGAGTTTCAAAATAAAAATATTAAATTAATTGATTAAAATGAAAAGTATAACAATAAAGAAAAGTACAATAATAATAATAGAATAATGATATCATCAATTGATTTTTTAAAAGAGCCAGACAATTAGCAGGAAAATCATTTTTAATTGAGCCTACAATCAAATTGAGCCAGACAAACTGTTGATTAATATATATATATAGATAGATTGGGAGAAAGAGGTGTAAGGAAAAAAAAGAGAGGGAAAAATGAAAAAGCGAGAGATTGATAGAAATTCAAAAATAATGATAAAATTGTAGTATAGAAGGTGGAGATGAAAATGTATTTGTAGACCTTACACGTGACGAGGAAGGAAAAATAAGAAAAAATGATGTAAATAAGAGAAAAGTGATTAAAAGAAAATGGAAATTAAAAAAAAAAAAAAAAAGAGGAAACAAAGGAGACCCGTCAATTTTTATGTGTGTGTCTCTCTCTTCTTGGACCTTGAAGGAGGACATTTAGCATTAATGATGCTCTAAAATCTCAATTCTTTTAAATGGGTTATTTAAGTCCAAAATTGATATTTTTAATTTTTTGATTTGGATTTAAGTCTACCTGTTTGCTCATATTCGCGGTGAAATCCATTCGTTGTTAGTCGCTATGGAGTATCACCATTGCAATTATATTCGACGTGGGATCAATAATGTAACGTTGCCCGTAGCATTTCTATATGATCACTAGCCTTACTTTTTATCTTGTCATTGGATTGATTGTAGCCCTTTTTTTATTCCTTTAGCTACAGGGCATGATTTCTGTTAATATTAAGACTATCTTTTCCCTTTTTTATTAAAAAAAACATTGTTTACACCATTAATTTCAGTCGTAATTCAAAGGTTATTTTCTTAACAAATTAAAATTAAATAATAACCGAATTTTTGAAGTAAATACAATTAAATCTTATTAATTTTTACGACTCAAATTCCGATTCGATCCTCGTTTCAAAATTAATTAATTTATTTGCTCATTTCTTATCAAATTAAAATTAATAATAACCAAACTTTCTAATTAAATTCAATAATATATTATTAATTTTTTACGACTTCAAATTCCGAGCAATTCAACCCTTCTGTCATTTGCTTATTTTGTTCGTTTGCCTTGTTTCAATTTTATAAATTTAAATAAAAATAATAATATACAAAATGTAGATTATTTTGTCTTTTTTAGTTAAATATCAAAATATGAATTATTTTGACCGTATTAAATAAGAAAATTGTCACTTTTCTCATATAAATAAAAAATAGTACCTCCGGTAAAAAGGGGGGTGGTATCCCCTGACGTTTCAAATTACGTAGCTTAAATTAAATAATAGGTTAAATTATTAATATGTTTTGAATTCTTTTAAGTTATTTTTCTCTCAAATTAGGAATATGTTTCTTTCTTATTTTTCAAATTGTATAATCAAGGTTTTTTTCCCAAAAAAGGCATTAATTAAATAAATGATATGTTGTATTCAACAAAAATTATGTATAATGAGAATTATAATTTTATTACTACTTCAATTTAACATATAATTTGCGTAAAACTACTTACGTGGTCACACCCTAGAGACACGTTATTTACGATTAAGGGTAAGTCTCAATAGGACGCACTACGATTTTTTGTCTAGTGCACCACAACTAATTATTTGAAATGTCATTAATAATATTATATTATATACTTAATTTAATAATTGTATCTTTAACTTTTCTTTTATTTATTTATTTTGTTTGAAAGGGCTTAATTACTATTAGACTAATTATATTCCCACACCACTTTCTATTAAATCCGCCATATTCTGATTCTATTGAGCATTACTAAATTTGATTATTTGTTACTTTATGTCCATAATAATAACTATTTTTCTATATGTTGTGGTTCGAATCGTAATCCAGTGGTTAGGATGTTTGTGTCTTGGGTCGGAGGCCCCGTGATCAAACCGTACTTACCCCACCCCGAATTTCCCTCCCCCCCCCCATTTCCCCCATGTATCAACTAAATATATATATATATATATTTATATGTATTTTTCTTATAGATTTTCCATCAATGAGTGATATTTCATGTTCTCAAGCCTTTTTTATCTAGAAATTTTATTAACTTCCTTTATAATTACAAAAAAAAAAAGGTATGTAACTGACTTTGCAGACTATTACTCTCTTATTTATTTATAATATTTAGTATCCATCTTAGTGAAATTTTAAGGAGGAACCTTCATTAGAAAAAAAAATGTGTTGATGAATTGAAGATTGAGGATAAAATTGTGAGTAAAAATTTTGGGGATTCAAATACAGAAAGAATTAATAATGATTAAACATATCTAATAAAATCAAAATGTGGTGATGCTATAAAAAATTATGGTATCAATATAACTACCATAATAACTATTATCGTTAATCTTTAATTAGTAAGTTTTTTCTATCCCAATAATCACCATTCCGAAATTTCCTTTAGTAAGTGCAAAATATACTCATAAACATTGAAGAATGGTAATGGTAATATAATATTCAGATTCAAGTCGAAGATGAGCCGAAATTTTAGGCTCGCTCGACTCGGCTGATTTGCATCTTTACTTAAATTGCATATATACAGTGTTTAATTGTAAGAGAGCTATTGAGAATTTGTACTGGATGAGCCATCTACGCTCCCTCAACAATAATTTACTTCCCACGGAGCCGCCCCCAATAATCGGAATTTGCACTTTAAATCCTCAATCTTCTCAGTAAACGTATAATTGGATTCTTGCCTTTTTATTTGAAATGACAAAAGCTTGTAATTTTTTGTTAAATAGGCAATCAAAGGACTTTTATGTCCAGACTTCCTTAAGTTCATTATCAACATTCGCATGGCCATTTATATAGTAAGAGTAAGATACATAATTATCATCGTCGTCATCATCACTGTACATGAATAATAAAGACAAATATAAATTTGTCATTATTAACAATAATCATGCTACTTATAAGTATATCTACCCATGCAACACAAACTTTACAACAAGAAGGTACCTATGTGAACTGACAATTTTGGAGATACAATCGTAAATAATTCAAAGTTCTTTTAACTAATCTATATTAAAAAAAAAAGTACGCATTTACTCGAGACTTGTATTTCACTTCTCATTATATCTCATACTTTATCACAAGTCAGCATTCTTAGAGGCTTCTAAACTTAATACACAGTCTCCATGTTTTTCACAAACCTTATTCTTTTTAGAACATTAAACTAAAAAAGTAAGACTGTGCCATGATTGAAGATTAAAAGAACAGGGGTCTAATTATATTTTTCATCAAAAGATGGAAGAACTCGGTGCAAATTTTCCCTCTTTAATAGAAACCACTCTCCAGTCTCCACAGCACACCAGAATATCTCAAAACCACTGGACAGAGCCTCCAGTTTTCTATTATTTTTGTATGTGCTTATCTCTTCTTGTATTATGGATATGGGTTCTCCCCCACAATAAGGGATCAACAAGAAACACAAAACTTGATTTGTAAGTCCAAATCTCCCCGCTAGAACCTAAGAGTTTCAGCAACCAAATTCTTGGAAATGATTTCATCATCTGCAAGCAGAGCATGGATTGTGGCCGCCAGTTTGGGGGCAGTGGAGGCATTGAAAGATCAGGGCTTTTGCAGATGGAATTGTACTTTGAGGTTAATCCGACAACAGGCCAAGAAGCTCTCTCCCCAGTCTTCTTCTGTGGTATCCAGTAAATTCAAGAAAAAAGAACAGATGAAGCAATCCGAAGAATCACTCAGAAAAGTCATGTATTTGAGCTGTTGGGTCCCAATTGACCCCTCTTTTTTTTTATTTTGTGTAAATAGATTATAGATGTATATCAGAATTATGTGATTGATGGGAAGAATTTGAGGCAAAAACTTTTCCTGTAATACCGAAAAGGAAGGAAAGGAGAGAAATTTGAAGAAATTTTAAGCAATGGAAATTACTTGTTTCATGTCTGCATTTTCCTCTTTGCTGCGTTCCGGCGGAGTCCATCACTAAATCGATTACGAAACAAATGATTCTGGTTATAATTGGTATATTCCCAACGTTGAACTACGCCTTGAAAATTTATATCTGTGATTTTAAATCACTACTAGAAATTACAACTTTTATAATGAGAAATTAATACAATAATACTAGTATTTCTTCCCCAATATACCTACCCACTCCTATTTTTACATTATCACCAGAGACTTGGGCTGGGGTGGGGGTGGGGGTGGGGGTGGGGGTGGGTGGAAAAAACTTCAGGAGCACTCAGTGCTCCATCTACTAAATTCTTGTCATGTGTATTATCAAGGGCTCACTACAACACTTTACATCTCCATAATACACATGGCAAAATTATAGTGGGTGATGGGGTGTGAGATGTTATAGTGGGACCCTTGATAATACATATAGTAAGAATTTAGTGGATGGAGCACCGAATACTCAGTGCTCTGAGAGTACTGAAGTTTTTTGTGTTGGGGATGCTCGGAATCTGATGGAGATATAGATACGTTGTTTGCAAAAATAGTGTGAATTAATTCACTCAATGTTGTGAATTAAAAGAAATAGAAGATATATAGATAAAATTATAATTTTACTCTCTATATAAATATCCATTTGTACACACATATGTATGTGCGTGTACATATGTGTGTGAAGGCATTGAAAGATCAGGGCTTCTGCAGATGGAATCACACTTTGAGATTAATCCAACAACAGACCAAGAACAATCTCAGATCCTCCTCTCAGGCCAAGAAGCTCTCTTCCCAGTCTTCTGTGGTGTCCAGTAAATTCAAGAAGTAAGAACAGATGAACAATCCAAAGAATCACTCAGAAAAGTCATGTATTTGATTTGTTGGGGTCCCAATTGAATTTGGATCCCCTTATTATTTTGTATATTAATTAATTTGTAAATAGAGATGTTAGACATATGTGATGTTTTGAACTATTGCGTATTTTTTCTAGTGAAAAAAGGAATTAAAGAGAAAAATTTCTACTAATCTGAAAACATCTTGGGTTGTGATATTTTCCCCTGCTTCTTTTCACTTTCGCACAAATCATATTTAGATCAAGAATATTCTTACTTTTTCAAGGCTTTTTTAATGCTAAACTTGTTTTATGCGTGTCGGGGGGGCCCGGAGAATGCATATTGCATATAAATAAATAAATTTTATATTTCAAACAGATTGCAAGGAGAAGAATTAGTCTTAATCAAGATTTTGGTAGTTAATTAAGATGTTACCACATGAATGTTGGCAAATTATTTATCTATTTGAGTTAATCAATTTCAATTTGAGTTGTGGGGAACATTCTAAAGCAAATAATAATTAAAAATATCTTACTAAGTGTTCTTATAAACAGATGTGATGTGACTCAATTAATGAATGTATCAAGTAATAATAAGTACATTTAATTATTAAGTGACTTTTAGAAAGTGTGGTGCTTTTGTATATAAAATGGAATTGAATGATCTACTAAATTAATAGGAGAAAAAGAAAAAAATTACTCACCTTTGCAAAAGTTGTCGCTGTCTGCCTTGTAACGGGTTGTTTGGTAACACTGTAAAATTTTAAAATAGGTGAGTTTATAAATATATTTAAAATTAAATTTTGTATAAGTGTCAACATTTAATTGTGTCATATAGAGATAATGATTAAAATAATGTGATAGTTCATGTCATGTCAAATATGTGGTTAAATGCGGTGTTTTCATGTGTCTAAAATTTGAAATTTAAATTGATTGATAAAATTCAATGTATTTTTAATTGGTTGCCAAACATAATGTTAAATTATTCTGCTTGCTGTTAATTTTTCACCTCATCCGCCTCTAAATAACCTTCAGAAGGGGCACAATTTTGATACTATAAGTACAATATTTCAACTTATTGAACAAATTTAAAACTGATATGGGAATTTACGGGGTTTAATTTATTTTTAGATCATTTTTAAGAGTACCCATTTTGAGCGCTTTTATTATATTACTAGCGAGCGTACGTGCGTTGCACGTGTTCCGTTATATTTTTTTGTTTGAATTCACGTGGATTTCGCACTTGACTGCATTTGTTATGTATTTTCCTTTGTTTTTTTTCCGTAAATAAAAACTTCAATGAATGTATTATTATTAATAATTAATTAATAATAGAAACTAAAAAAGGAGAAAATTTTTAATATATTGTTATGACAATGGTGGTAGAACTTCGAAACAAACTCACCTTGGACAAATGATGAGGTGATACAAAAGCTTTCATTAAATCAAAGCCTGTGAGTGGAACTCATGTCTAGACAACTAAACATATGATCCTCCCTTATCCTTTTTCACTAACATATACTTCCGGAGCATTTAATCTAAGTGCAGCAAAATATCAACAATTATGTAGAGCTATTCCACATAATATCTAGAATCCTTTTTCATGTTCATTCAAAGTTTATCATAAAAAAACTTGGGATGTTCAATCAATAATGTCTTTGAATTAAGATCAGCCTTGACTATTTTTGTGCCACGGATCAATGATATATCCCTGAAAATCATCAAAATAGCTCAATTTTTCATGCGAAAAGATTTAAGGGCAAATAAATAAATAAATAAGCTCCCTCATGGTAGTATAAATTCCCAAAGGCACATTGAAAATCATTAAAATATAGTTCAAATCAAGAAATTTCAGGCAAAAAGATAATAAAAAAAATCTCCCATGGAAGCAGAATTCCCTAAGGTACATGTAATAAAATTCTACATGTTATTATGCCAATATATGATGATAAAGAGAGTTGCCTTTCTCTGTGTACCATTCAGAAAGGAGCCTCTCTTCTCCACTTCCAATGCAAACATAGAAATGTAGAAGTCTTGTAGTTCCTATAGAAAATCACGTGCTTGCAGGACTAATTTGCCATTGAATCAATTCAAACAATCAATTGGTCAACTCTATGTAACGATAACTGAATTTGCAATTACACAAATTTTATCAAGTGGTAATATGTGTGCATGCAGGTGTGTGTATGTAACAGTAACGACAAAAACACAAAGAAAACATACAACAAATTCACACCTTTGGAAGATCTACAACCAACCCATTTCAATTAAGCCAAAACCAACAGTGGAATATTACCTCAAGAATTAATCCTAAAAAGAAGCCTTGAACTGAAACAAAATAGTCTGATGAAAATTGCCAGTTTTTCTTACCATATTACATATGGGATTTACAGTAAACATGAATTCTGTTTTCATAACAAATCTTAAGTTTGAAGAATTCTCAACTTAGTAGTATTCTTTGTTACTATTGCATCTAAACGGGGGGCGCGCGCACAAAGAGAGAGAGAGAGAGAGAGAGAGAGAGAGAGAGCAATCTAGTGAAGATAAACCGAAGATAAACAATATAATGCCAGTGTGCCACTAACTAAGATTTTGCGGGTATGTTATACAAAAGTGGTGAAGAAGTCTTCAACATAGTCCTCCACGAAATTTAAATTAATTGCTACAATCATAACTTGCACCCAAATTTACAGTAACAATCAACATAATTGAATATATACATCCCAAAAACAAGACTTACAAGCAGGAACCAATGACTCGCAATAAACTCACAATAATAAACTATCTTTATTAGCAAAAGGAGAACAAAAAGATTTTTAAAAAATCCTAAAATTAGTTAGAATAGCTAACATAACTTGTCTCCATTTAAGCACATGCAAGGGCAAAATTTCATCCCATACTTTGTCTCCCATTTCTAGGAAATATATATATGATCATCCCACCATCCCAGCAAATTAAATCCATCACCAAACAAGCCTTACAACCAAATTTTTCAGTGCACACATACCTATCTGCTATCATCTCCTTCACTCACAAGAAGCAGAAAAGTATGTCTTATTAGTTGCAGAATGTGGCACTTGGACGATAGGTCTTCGACAGTATCTTCCGGTGGCTCAGGTGAATACCAAAATGGTAGAGAACTCAACTATCAGAAACCGAATTACAACACGTACCGCTGCATGTGATCAAATTAAAAGTTAATTAAGAGAAACGAAATTATAAATAATGTATATATATCAAGAGTGGAGTACATGAGTTTGGAAGCTGGGGCTACACATGAAGAAAAAAAGCGATGCTTCACTGTATCTATCCGAAGATAGGCTTTCCACTTCTTTCTTCCATTTTTCTTCATTTCAGACATCTTATTATGATCAACTAAAGCACCTATTGCCACCAAAAACCCACTATTTCTACTAAAAAATTCCCATATTTTTGTATGGAAAATTAGATTGATTATATAATCATTTAACTTGAGACCTACTCCAAAATAATAAGATTAAATGATGAATACAAAGAAAAAAGAAAATCACAAACTAATTTTAAACGAAAATGGAAAGCAATATCTATTCTTATAAGTAAAATGTATGAGAAATTGATGTTGCTTCATAAGTAATGGAAATACACATGAAACCCAGATTCAACGCATGAAAAGTAAATGACGCAATTCAACAAGATCCAACTAATTACCTCGTAACAACAGGCTCAAGATGGTTTTATGGGCTATTGAATAAAATCGGATTCATTATGCCCACATGTTAACTGCAGCAATCTGGAAGAAAGCCAATCCACTCTCAGTGCCAAAAAACTAATTGACGTCAAGAATATACTACTTTACAAACACAGAGCAAGATCAACCAAGTACAAAAAAAAAGAATAAAAGAAAAAAAAGAATCATTTACCGAGTAACTGAAGAAACGACAAAAAATGTAGAGAGTTAAAATCAGAAGACTTGAACAAAAAGCTCTACCAAAAAAAAAAAACCATCATTTAATTTCGATTTAGAAGGACAAGAAGCAAGAGAAGTTTTACACCCAAAAAAAAAAAAAAAATTTCCCGAAATGAATTAACTTTGGAAAAACCCAAAAAGGGAAGCAACTTTTCCATTTTTTTTTAACTTTCGTTTTTGATACAGAATTTTATCGGTGGGTGTATATTGAAAACCCCTTTGTACTGTGGTTTTAAACAGAATGTACGACACACCATATACCTGAATCGATTAACAAGAAGAAGAAAGAAATTCACTGACCCACACAACATTTGAGATCGAAACATGAATGGATTGACAAGAAGAATAAAGAAATTCACTAACCCACACAACAATTGAGACCGAAATCCTGCGAAG